>OOFC01029427.1:0-28792 GCA_900323345.1 Pseudochromis fuscus | reverse complement strand
ATAATGAAAAAAGGAACACACTTGGTTAACATTCCCTGATTGAACTAAAATAGCAGCAGTGTGTGTTCTGCATGGTTCCTTTAAAAGTTGTCTAAATATATGAGTTAAGTGTTTCATGCTGACAAAGGAGCACAAAGGTTTTCTCACAAGGTAATAATTAGATGGAAGAAATGCAAATAGAAACAATAATCAGGCGGATGTTAGAGCTGTACAGCAGGCTGTACAGAGGGTGTGTGTTCTGTAAAATAAACAGATCCAGTTTTCAGCTCATGATGTTTTTCACAGGATTGAAATGTTTTTTTGTCCAAACTGTGGACATGCAGTTTCCCCTAACTTACTTAAACTCCAGCTTTGTTTCATGAGACCAACATGTGAAAATGTGCTCAGTTCATACAGTCAAATATTGTTAGATACAGTTAAAGGAAACACTGCTGGATCATCTGTTCCAGTAATCACACTGTATCTATGAGACCCGTGTGAAAAAAAAAGAAAAACAGAAAATGCTACAATTGAAAAATTAAAAGAAATCTTCAGTAACCTGGTGGCCAGCTCAGCGACCCCGTTCCTCTGTCGATACATGAAGAGACTCATGCGGTCAGCCCTCATCATGAAGCTGAGGTGTCTCATCAGATTGAAGACAGCCTTCTCCATCTGCAGGTTGTCATGGATGTCCCGCACCAGGTCGAACAGGATCTCGCTCTCGTCCACCATTGTCAGGTCGTGGAACTTGCTGATGTCCACCATGGTCTTACGGTTGGTGTCCAGCAGGTCTGAGATGACCTTAGGCCGGAAGGTTTTGTCGTAGTACTGCTTGGCGAACTGAGGGTTGGCATCCAGGAACTGCTCCGCTGCCGCTGCGTCCACCATGGCTGCTGGTGGAAAGGAACAATTTGAAACTGGCGGTAGTGGTGCTTGAGGCTGGGTGGTTAGGAACTCAAACACAATATGGGAGAAGTATATCCACAGCACAGGATCTACAGCTTAGACATTTAACTTAAACTAATCCACTCTCAGAAATCTCCTGCTTTAAAACAACTAGATTAAGTTTCCATTTTCTTCTTTCATACTGGGAGAGAGGTGTGCATTAGGATGCAACAGGTGGAAAACAGAGTTGATGGGAGCTAAGAGACTCTACCTTACAGTTGTCTGTTGTAAAATCAAAACAATGAGCCAAATGATGCTAAAAAAGATCAGTGGGGATGCAGAATAGGGATGTAATTACAAGCAAGTCCTTTCCCATAACAGCTAGACATGTTAGAATATATATAGTATGTATGAATTATTATTATTATTGACCAGTCATTCAGGAATTTTAAAAAGACAAGAGAATGATGTCATTTTGTTTGCATACATTGTATCTCTTTCTGCACCTTTTTAACCATATGAGTGTTGAACCTTGAACAAACACTATTCTGTCATGTCACCTTTTATTCATGTTAAAGCAGCTACCTGGCTCAAGTTTGTGCCAAATAACTGTCCCAATATATTTCACACAAACTTTATACAGCAAAGCTATGATGACAATCCATGTCCTACATCTACACCCTGCAGATTTATTGGATTATTTTAATAAAAAGAAAACGGTTCTACCTGTTAAAGTCCTTGTATTGTCTCCAGCAAACTGTGTAATCCCTCTGTCTTGCTAACCAACTCCGCTGCAGATGTCTGAGAAAAGAAAAGGGATTACCAGGGTGGCTTTAAATGGTCATGTGTGGACATAAGCCTGCATCCAATTACAACACTGGGATTACGATGCCTTCCAATGTTTAATGACACCATCTGAGATTCCTTTCAGTCTCGCTGCAGGACTCGGTTAACACCTACTCATCTTCTGCAGGGTCATGAAAATGAATGGTCAGGTCATGCAGGTCATTCAACTGCACACGTTTTTTTGGCACTTCTAACTAAAAGGCTCATTGTGAGTATTACATAAATACATGGATATAACTCTACTTGTACACATGTGAGGCTGCAGAAAAGGTAATATGATGCAACCAAAGTGAGCAGATTCAAACAGTGCTAACTAGAAGAGAAGAAAATCCAATAAAAGGTTTTAGGAGCAAATAAGTTTGGTTTTTAGTGTATTTCATGACCACAGAATATCTAAACTTAGGAGGGTCAGTAGGTTTTTATTATATTTAGGAAGTGGCTGGTACTTCAGGTAAGGTACAGACTGTTATTTTTCTTAAATAAGGTAAAGGATTATAAATTATATTTCACCGTACCATTTCCACATTTTACTGTAAGATAATTGACTTTGGCAGAAAAACGTGCTGCTTGTCATCATCCATTGAGGTTTTCATACATTTGTTTAAAAGACAGCATCAGGAGTCATTATAAGGACAGTTAATGGTATGTGCTCAAGTTAAAAAAAATAAAATCAAAATACTCTTGCAGTCTCTCCTGATCTCCTCTTTAGGGTTCAGAGTTTAAATAAACACAGATAATAAAATTATGTGTTGTTATTCAGACTTGTTATGTAGGACCTTGGTAGACACTAACTGCTAAGAACCACAACAACAGGTTTAGTATTGCTGATTGTGTCACAGCAATAACATCGTATTTCACTCACTTGCTTTTTCTACAGCTCACATGTCTTGACTCCGTGGTGATGACCCACAGCCATCGGTCATATTCAAAACCCTGCTGAGGAATCTGAAACAGAGAATAACAAACACCAGGAACAGAAGTCATATCACTGGTGAACAAACAGCACTATGGAGCTGCCTTCACTTGTGTGGTGTCAGCCAATGAAGGTCTGTTCAGAAAGTTAAAAAAGCAAAAAGAGCATTCATTAGTTTTGAATCAACATCTCCAACATGGATGCTGCACTGTAGGGTAATTGTAAAATTGTTGGATGGTGATTTGCTCATCCTGCTTTTATGTGGCCACTAGCATGAGTTATTAGACTTGAGAGAACAGAGAGGATGAGGTATGGTAGTGATTTATTTAATCCAAGATGTTTGTGATATTAATCTTCAATCACTTCCAGAGGCTTACAAGAAAGTTTTCTTAGGAGACTGTTTCTGGAAATGCCACTCCACATGAGTTCTCTTGGGAAACACAAGAAGTTAACTTTAATCCCATCAATGCTATGATTTTGAGAGTGCTTTAAAACACACAAATACAGTACAATACAGTACACTGCCACACATATTTTCATTAGGGATCTCAGCATTTATTTTTGTGGTAAATTTGCAGGATAAAAGAAAGGTAAATGTGTAGTAACCATTATCATTATTACTTCATGAACATTTCAGTTATGTTTCAACACGTGACTAGGGCTTTCCCATTGAAATACAGCAACTGTAGTGCTGTTTAATGAGCAGGGCAAAGAAATACTGACTTTTTTTCAACCCAATGTATATTTTTATTCATACTAATCTCTCAGCTGATTGTTGAGCAAATGTTTTACTATGAGACTCAGTGATCTTGTATTTTGGTTTTTAGGGTGAGTTTGTCTGTCCAGGGTCTACAGATTAGAAATAGTCTGTTGTACATTTACTGTAAAGTTTATTCATGTTTGCTGTCTGTTAAATAAACTAACAAATAATAAAAAAAGATTAGATGTAGTTTTGATGTGTAGCTCTAGATTTTTTTTATCTGCTAAAATACAAAATGCAAGCATATGATAAATTCTGAAAAGTTTGGGGCGATTAGTAATTTGTGTAAGTATTCCAATGCCCTATGTGTATTGATTTGATTTTGGGACAAAACAATCGACATATTTGCCACAGCCCGGCAAGTGACGTAGCCACGTTGTGTACAACGTCATCGCGCAGGGAGCAGGAGACGAGTGTAAAATGAATTTGAGGCGGAATGAAAGTCGACTGTCGGATCACAAACCGAGATAAACTTTGTAACGTCGACTGATACGAGCTCAGGTCAGTGCCTCCACACATTCAAAACAATGTTTTTATATTCACAGAACTACACACTGTCACGTTTTTTTTACTTTGGGTGCTTGACGTTACCACGGGTGTCCACGTTAACAACTTGTTTACAATGGTGCCCATTCATAGCGACTGCAGCGGTGGCAGTTGGCCGAACTGGTTAATTAGACTGACTTTTACAATAATCGGGAGCGTCAGACGTAGCTGTAAGAAATATTTACACTTGTTGAACTTTACGATATAATACTCCCCGATACACTGTTAAAATGTGAAAGCTACTGCGCTTGTCAGTACTGTCAGTATTTAAATAGCCTGTAAGCATTACATCTGATAATCTGATTAAAGTCTGGTTCTCCTGGGAAACTGAAGAAGTTAACTTTACTGTAATCCTATTAACGGTATCATTGTGAGAGTGTTTTAAATCTACAACCAAGTCCACAGAGGAATCAGTAGTTTATATGTCTGACGTGGTCATAGACTGTTAACTCACACATACAGTATAGACTACCGTACATTTTCAGTGGAGATCCCAACATTTGATATGACCATGTGGGTTAAAAAGTAATACTTAAGTTTCTGAATTATTATGTTATGAACCTACTGATCCACCAGCAGTTTAATTATTCCACTTTTCACAGTCTATCAGGACTTTTTCCCATTAAAATATTGTAATTTAATGTTATTCAAGCAGCAGTGAACTACATCTCTAATTAAAACTTACTTTGAAGCCCAGTTGTGCATAGTTTTAACCTGGGCTTCACAACTTTTTACCTGCTAAACCAAGCATAAGTGGTTATTTGTCCCACACAGTGAGATTAATTCACTTTGAAAAAAGATCCAGTCACAAATGAGCTCAATCCTCTTTACATAAGGACCTTAATTGTCAAGTTATTCAACCTAGAAAAGCCTTATCAGTGAATTTCTATTGTAATCATTCCCCTGTTTACTTTAGTTTAACAGATATCTTTGCTGGTGTTTAAAAGTGTGCACTTAGTTTACTGTATAAGGGTCACTGCAAGTGTTAACTGAACTGCATGAGTAAGGAGAAGTATCTTATCTGTGTTGTGATGTAACATTAGAAAGAGGAAACATTTGTGGGCCTCAGTAAAATGTCAGAAATATAAAGTCATGCTCACCCCACTGACCCATGACTATAAAATCTTGATGATCTCCTTCCAGTTATGCATTTTTGTGAAACTGCCATGCATTTTGCAGGTTGCAGTCAGTTGCAGTTTCAGAAGAGGTCAGTATGATTACTAAACTGAACTTTCTTTCCACATCACCTCAGATAAGGGCTCAATCATGCCTCACAGAGATGACTGCTGCACTATAGAAGAGGATGGAGCCAACGCTGACCAGCAACAGCCGCTCATTCTGGAAAGACTCGAGAAAACTGACAAAAAATGGCAAACCGTCGTGTCGGATCGGGTAAAGAAACACTGCACGTGCACCCCAGAGAAGGCCAAGTCTAAAATACTTGGCTTTGTCCCAATTCTGAAATGGCTGCCACACTATCAACTCAAAGACTGGATCCTGGGTGATATCATGTCAGGACTGATTGTGGGAATCCTACTGGTCCCCCAGTCCATAGCCTACTCCTTACTGGCCAGTCAGGACCCTATATATGGCCTCTACACCTCTTTCTTTGCCTCCATCATCTATGCCCTCCTGGGCTCGTCCAGACATATTTCAGTGGGGATTTTTGGAGTGCTCTGCCTGCTCGTGGGCCAGGTTGTGGACAGAGAGTTGGCTCTGGCAGGATACCTCTCAGAGAGCAGCAGCATCATCAGTAGTAATGACACCGGCGACCTGCTGGCTGGTGAGGGGAACGGCAGCGTTGCGGTAGTATGTGACAGGAGCTGCTATGCAATCACAGTGGGAGCAACTGTTACCTTCACTGCTGGGGTTTATCAGGTAAGGGCGAGCTAATGCACCTGACAGACAAAAACTCACATTAATGCAATGCTGTTATTGTCCTCCATGGTTATAGGCAAATTAGGGGAGTTAATTTAAGTGTTAAAACTCATTTTGCTCAGTTACAATGTGTCATTTTAGTAAACTTTGTATCTTCTGCCATGTATGAACTGTACTTTCTTGCCTAGTTTGGAACCTGGTCATTTACTCATGCTTATCTCTTTCTTTCAGGTGTTAATGGGTATTTTGCAGGTTGGGTTCGTGTCCGTCTACCTCTCTGACTCCCTATTAAGCGGCTTTGCTACAGGAGCCTCCCTGACTATCCTCACTTCCCAGGTCAAGTATCTTCTGGGCCTGAAGATCCCCAGGCCCCAAGGCTGGTTTACGCTTTTTAAGACCTGGTACAGCCTGTTTTCCAACCTGGCAAAGACCAACATTTGTGATCTGATCACCAGTTTGGTGTGCTTGGCGATTCTGATACCTACAAAGGAGATAAATGATCGCTTCAAATCCAAACTGAAGGTAAGGAAAGCAAACAACAGATAAGTGTGTTTTAGCAGCATTTTTACTGATGCATTTCCACTACATGGAACCAGCTCGACTCTACACAACTCGCCTTTGGTACTGTTTCCATTACAGAGCATCCTCTGTGTAGCTGGTCATCCAGCAATGGGGGAGAAAGTTCATGAAGTAATCTTCAGAATAACTGTTTGAAGATTGTTTCAGGCAGGAAATCAGTTGGTTTAACCTCACTTATGTTGTTAATTTGTCAAATCACAGCCTGTTTAAAAATGTGTTTTTGGAGATGTGAGGTCCCAGTACAACCTCTGTTAGCTGTTACACCGACCGAGCGGTCAGAGCTCAGCATCCCTGCAGACAGCAGCCTGATCTTGGCAGCTCTTTTAAAAATTTGCCACTGGTCCTGACATCTCTGTTTACCACAGATTTAAATTGTTTTGAGTTTATCCACCAGACAGTGGATGTAAATCTACGAGTTCATGGGTCACATGAATCACTTTGGTGAATGACAAATTTATTGTTCATAACTTTACATTTTTTTTAAATATATAATTTTAATGTCACTTTAAAGCCTGGTATTGTACTTTGGATCTTTATAGTGTTTTCCCCCACATTGTAGAAACTTGTTATTCTCATGATCACTGCATAGATTGTCATCTTGCAGATACAAATATTTCTGCACCATGCAGTGAGGAAGCCATGATGCAGTGACGATTCTGACCAGTAATATTTTAGTAATTGCTAATACCTGTCCAGCCTTTCTTTTGGAACTGCATGAGAGCAGGTACTGGAAAAGTGGTACCAGGTACCAGGTACTTTTTCCTAATGGAAACACAAACAAACCAAGTAGAGTCAAGCTGGTACCATGTAGTGGAAATGTGCCATAACTTTTCAATGATGAGTCAAAAGAGAACTTGTTTTTATGTTTTTGTATGGGTTATTGCCTATTCTATATGTATTATTAATGCCATGTAATGCCATTGAATTACCTCTCGTAGGTCCAATGCTATCATTTAGATTTTTTTAGTCTAGTTTATGCTCTTTATTTCTTCTTTACCCAGGCTCCAATCCCCTTTGAGCTCTTCGTAGTGATAATTGCAACACTCGCATCCCACTTCGGCCACTTCAACACTGAATACGGGTCAGACGTGGCGGGTGAAATCCCCACAGGATTCCTCCCTCCCCAGTTGCCGTTATGGTCTCTGATCCCCAACGTGGCCGTGGACGCCTTTTCCATTGCGATTGTGGGGTTTGCCATCACTGTTTCGCTATCTGAGATGTTCGCCAAGAAGCACGGATACACTGTAGACGCCAACCAGGAGATGTACGCCATCGGCTTCTGCAACATCCTGCCATCATTCTTCCGCTGCTTCACCACCAGCGCTGCTCTGACCAAGACCCTCGTCAAGGAGTCGACGGGATGCCAGACTCAGATGTCGGGGCTGGTCAGCGCTCTAGTCCTGCTGCTGGTGCTTCTGGTTATTGCTCCACTCTTCTATTCCCTTCAGAAGTAAGCAAATCAGAATTGTAAATTAATTTATTTATCTTCATCTTGCAACTCTACAATCAGACAATTCTTGATGTTTGCAATTACATCCTTTATGTTCTTACCATCTAAAAAAAAAAAACCCTTATTAATAGTGGTGTTTTCACATGTTATTTTACTAACATTTTGACTTGTTAATGTTGTAGCTGAGACCATGTCAAAACAAAAGTCATACATTCAGGAGGGAAGGTACAGAATTTGAAAAATCTGTTTCACAATACATCCACACAAGCCTATGTACAGAGGATGTACACTTGTTAAACATTCAAGCTGTGAACTTGTTCTATAAATAGGTCTGGTTTCCACAGAAGCTGGTCAGGGCAGTCGCACCTGCTTGACTCATATCATCAGTTTCACTATTAGTGAGTGGAGCTGATGTTGTCAGATTAAGATTCTCCTACATCCTGTAAAATGTCTGGTGGGGAGAATAATCATTGACATCAACCAGGCACATGCAAGTGAAAGCAATGAACATTTTACATGTTACTTTGGTATTTTTTTTAAAACTAACAAATTATGCAAGTGATATTACACCACAAATCCATTTTACATAGTGTTGAATAGAAAACAGACCCTAGATCAATATTGAACAAAAGATCAAACTTTACCTTGCAGCAACATACACATCACAGATACAGATACCACATTCACACTTAAATATTTATTACACAAGAATGGTAATCAAGTTTTACTTAAGGTAAAATGTGTTGCACTTGTGCCTTTAAAGTTTCACCCATTGAAATGTTCCTATTTGTTTTAGCACAGTTGTTCTAGTGTATAGGAGTGTTTGCTTGTGGGCTTTTTCTGTGGGAAGAGGTTTCATGGGTAGACGTAGACAAATACAGATAATCTAAGCTCATAGTTCAGGGTTACTGTTGACTTTGCCGTTTCTTGGTCTGCAGCGGCTCAGCATATTTCACATATAGGAAAGTGAAAATACAGATTTTTGAAATGCTTTGATACTTGTTATAATAATTTAAGAATTTATTATGGAACAATAAGACACAAGAAGCAGAAATAAATGAAATTAAAAAAGTTAATTGCTAGATAGTGAAGGGACTTTGGCTAATCGTTGTCTATCGAGTGTGTTTGATAATTGCCATTGATTTGCTTCCATGCTGAGTGTTATCTACGTGAAGGCCCACACACCAACATGTTCACAGCTTGACTCATCATATGGAAGTTTTTATTAATGTCACGTCTCCTGAGGTCAGATTAAATTTTATTTTAGGAACTACTTCCTGTTAATACAAGTTAGCTTCTTTATGTGTGGAGCTTTCCTGCCAATGAAGCTGATTTTGTGTCCTACTCTTAATATTTCAGTCATTATCCTGTTTATCCTTAAATCTGGAGTGCACAATTTTTTTTTACATTTATGAGCATCCACTACCTTCAAGTCTTTGATAAATGAGCATTAGGTAAATTCTAGTGTATTTCAGAGCAGACCAGAGTTTTCTACATGGTGTCTATGGCGACATTCCCACACTGGCACACCAGTACCCATCCAGTTTTAACCAGAAACACTGAACAGTTTGCCAGAGCTGGAGCTTGCAGCAACTGTTGCCACAGAGCATCCATTGTATGCATGAATAGTGTTGTTGTAATTATTCTCTCTGCCAGCAGGGGGAGACAGAACATGATTAAAGTTTTACACACTGTCAATTTAAAAGCTTGTAACCTTATGTGTTTTACGTACAGTTGAGAGCCATCAGGCTTCAGAGTGTTGATTGATGACACCCTTAACAATGTTCCTTTCTTTCTTGTGTGCAGATGTGTTTTAGCTGTCATCATCGTAGTAAATCTCCGAGGCGCTCTACGAAAGTTTACTGACATCCCCCGCATGTGGCGTGCCAACCGTATTGATGCCGGGATCTGGCTGATCACCATGGCGACTTCGGCGTTGGTTAACACGGAGCTGGGTCTCCTCGTGGGTGTTTTGGCGTCAGCCTTCTGCGTCCTGGGCCGAACCCAGAAAGCCCAGGTCCTGGAACTGGGCCGGGCTACGACCAGGGAGCATTATGAGGACTTGTCGGCTTACCGCGGCCTTCGAACGCATCCTGGTGTGGCTGTCTTCAGATATGAGGCTCCGATCTATTACGCCAACCAAAGCTTGTTCAAAAAATCCCTCTACAAGTGTGTAGGGCTCAACCCCGTAAAGGAGAAAGTGCGGCGGATCAAGTTCAAGAAGAACAAACAGCAGGAAGAGGTCACAGAAAACATGAAGTCGGAGGGGAAAGAACATCCGTGTAAAGAGAACGAGGTCGACGCTGCTGTAACCTTGATGCTCTACGAGAAATCCCATGGCTTACGCAGCTTGGTGATCGACTGCAGCGCCATCTTGTTTCTAGATACCGCTGGAGTGAATGCTCTGAAAGAGGTCCACAAAGACTATGGAGAACTTGGGGTCACTGTTGTTCTGGCCCATTGCAATACCTCAGTACTGGACACCCTGGAAAGAGGGGGATACTACGCTGATAAAAAAGGCAGTAATATAGTAGAGAACAACATGGTATTCTTCACCATTGCAGACGCCGTCCACTATGTCCAAAGCCTCTCTGCTCCTAATGGAAATTATGACACCAAATGCTAAAAAGACGATAGATCTGTCCAAATATTTGTTTACATGTATGCAGTGTACATCTCACATAGTGCAGAAGAAAAGTCAGTGGTTGCCTTTGTGCCTTACAATGCGACAGTGATTGCTGAAGTCCTCGCCTTACCTTCTGGGGAAGATCAGAGGATGGGATTCTGGCCAAAAAAAATCAAGGCAACAAAATCCCTGTCTCTTTTAATGGGTAAATGTTTTAACACAATATTGTTGCCATTATACCACAAGAGGGCAACCGTGTTCAGTCTGTAGCATCAGTACTGCTGGATTAAGCCTTGGTGGAGGTTTGTGCTCTCTGAGTGCTTTCTAGTTAAATAATATTTAATGAAGTATAGAGTTCTTATGGCAAAAGTGAAACCTGTTCACAAATTACTTCACAACAGGTGTCCTGTAACACAGCTAACTGTGTCACTGTGAGATAAAACTTTGTAGCCAGTATATCACTTGGGACATAAGCTAAAATGAAATGTAATCATACTGCCATAGAGCTCTTGGCCAAAAATTGCCATCCTAAAAGATATTAACTCAAGGAGTGACTTTAATGCCTTGAAGCAGAGCATTTAATGTGTCTTGTAAAATGGGATATGTATATAAAAAAGAGAGGTTTGTCACTGAGAAATGCAGCCTTTAGGGGGAACTCTGCCAAAGTCATTTTAGTTTCAGTGAACTTCATGTCTTCAAACGTAATCATTTAAAATGTCTTTTAAATTAAATTTAGCCTACAGTTTTTCTACAACATAAATAACAGCTCAAAACTCCAGCTGCTATCTTTATTTTATTTTTTTAGTGTCCAGACTGTGCCTGAATATGAATGTAACTAATAGCAACCCATGTTGTAGTTTTAGTTTGGATGATGTTTACAAAGCCATATAACAGAAAAGGAATACAGAAATGGAGATTGGTAAATTTAAAGACAGTTTCTATTTTGCTACTTTTCTGTATTTACACTGCAGTGCCTTCATAATTGCATATACCATAGAAATGTGTATGTATGCTGTATATACTGTGACTGTTTACACATCAGGTCCTTTGATGCACCAGTATCACCTTCCTATTATTTGCAGCTAGACAATCTTTCCCTCTGATTTCATAGAATACAAGCCATTTTTATTTAGTATGATCTGATTGTGGAACAAATCTCCTAAATTCTGATGATTTTCTTTCACAGTTGATTTTCATTTTTTAGCAAAGCCAGTACTGAATGTGTCACTTTATTGCGTTCCTTTATAATATTTGTCCTCAATCCACATATGCTGAAGCTGAGGACATTACTGACCGTAACCTCTGCCTCTGGTACTGTAACTGGGTAAATACACGTGTGTCAGCTGGGTGATGAATAGGGGCAAAGTTCGAGTTACAGAAAAACTATTGTGCAGTGAATGCTACGTGAGATTTACATCAACACGACCTCCTCGAGTTCCCTTTGTTGAATTTAACATTGAACTGTCACTTGTTGGGTTCATGGCAATATGCACAAGAAAAAGAGGTGTGACTGTGCCGTTAGTTAAACACAGACACTTCTACAAATCCAATCAGGTCGTCAGAGTCAAAGGCAGCGCGGCTGTTACACAGTCGGTGATATTACTATGGGGTCTCCTGGCTGTAACTTGCAAAACAAAGACTGTAGTGAACAATCTGGGATGAAATCTGACCTCAAGTTTTCTCTTCTCACACAAAAACTTTGAAACAAAAACAACAGAGGAGAGAAATCCCTAGTGGGGATAAACCTAGTTAGATATTATCCACATTTTTTTTAGTAGATTTAGTTCTAGTTTCTCTACATGAGTCCTACTTAGTAAAATATGTATAGCACTTAGTTACAAAGATTACATTAGGTTCTTAAAGTAAAAAAGTTACAAGTTATATCAAAAACACTGTATGAAATTGAAACAGTGGTGCAGCCTTTTGCAGAATACATAAAATGTACATAAGCAAAATTGTTTGGTGTTTTTTTTTGTTTGTTTTTTACCTGAAACTAAACTGAATGCACAAGTACAAGTTTATTTCAGGTTCACATCCTTTTTTATTTATTTGTCATTTCCTTTAGCGTAAGCTGTAGTGTTTATTCTCATACTAGATCTGAGGTTTCACAGTAAATTTAGATATCCCAACATTAGAAATATCCTGTAATATATTTGACTATAGTAGAAACATCTGATACGCATGTCAGTATGTATTACTTACACTTATATGCTGTGTATGCTGTACATTTTAATAAGCAATTCAATATATGCTATGCTGAATAATAAAGTAGTATTTAAGAAATAAAATACAGAACATGCATTAAAGTAAATGTTCTTCAATCTCCAAGCCAGGATTTTCACCCTTTCATTCTGTAATGCATGCAACTGTATAGATAATGACTCAATAACTGAACGCAGCAGTGCATTTACAGAACACTCCTGACGATCACACTGAGATGTTGGGGCTTGCACTTTTTATTCTGTTATTTAACAGCCATTGAACCACACCCTCTGAAACAACCGCTTGTACAATCCAATAAGGCCTTACTGAAGTGGAGCTCAGGGAATGTGCCACCACCCACCTCCCTGTACGTGATTATAAAGTTGAAATTCATGTTGGTCTTTTGTATCCAATGTACTCAGGATTTGAACTCGAACAAGCACACCGCCCTGAATCAACAAACTTATCTCAAAGTTTGGAGGTCATTTTTATGAATCCTTACCTCCTATTTATTTATTCCTAATAAATCTGTCCAATAAGGAAAAATAAGTTATAATCTTTATATGTTTTGTTTTGTATTTACAGTGTGAATAAGATGATGACTGTGAACCCTAATAATTACGTCATCAAAACAATGGGATGGGAGAGTTAGTCACTTTCTTTAGTTACATTACAAACCTGGAAAGTTAGCCGTCTGGTTACGCAGGAGTAGGTGATGAGAGATGTATTTTCAAGTTCAGCCTTGGGACACGATACAACTTGTTATAAATCAGCACTGTGCACAACTTCTCTTCTTTCTTTTTGTTTTTATAGCTTCTTTTCTCGAGTCTTCTTGCTGATATAAAACAGTAGTAGTATATTGTCATAGCAACTTTTATACAGATCAATGATTCATTGGGTGTAGAAATTGGAATTATGGATTTGTTTTGATGTTGTAAAAGTTGTAAAAGTGCACATCAGAGCAATGTATGCCCCTGAAGTTTATCTCGCACTTGTTCTGAAACGTTACAATGTTGTTCTTGAAAGTTTTAAATGTACCTTCTGTTGCTGGGATGATAAAAATACAGCAGAAACTCAAGGTTTTACAGTTCATGTGATTTTGAATTAGTAAAATTCTTTGTCATAAATTGTGTTAAGGAGGGCAAATAGCTTTTATTTAACAAGACTGTGTACTCAGAAAAAAATTCATTTACTCTTGGCACTTTGATACAGCTGCTTATCTCAATACAGTGATTGGGGAAAAAATTCTTTATCTGAGGGGTGGAGAAAATGGTGAATAAATGGAGGTTACATCACCCTTTAAACCACCTTTGTATACTTAGAACCACAAGCTGCTCAAGGAGCTTTTCATTATATGTTATTGTTATAAAATCTCTGTTTCAGTTTCTTACATATAAAAGTAAAAACCTGTAAATGATTTGTGTCATTGTGCCTTTCCTGAAGTGTTGAGTTTTCCAGCTTGTATTCAAACTGTGCATTAATTAAATGCTTTTGTTAGTAGTAAGACTGAAAGTTAAATAAAGTTTAGTCTTGTCTTTCTTTATCTTCTTTTTCTTGTTACATGACAAGAAATAAAATTGCAAAACCAAAGAAAAAAATGGAGAGCTGCTTTTGCTTTGTCATGCTTTACCTGAAGGTGGCGCTAAAAGAAAAGACTTCACACTCCAACACTGCCATCAAACACAAGCATGAACACAGGATTCAGCACCTGTTCACATTAGCAGAAGTTTGACATTTAGCCAGTTTTCCACAAAGGAGCCACACACAGTATTGTTATGGTTGTACATGTGAGCGATAGCAGACTTCTCTCTTCCTCTCTTAATACAACACAATGAGACAACTAACTTCCTCACATCACATGAGGTTTAATTTACACTTCATTGTACTCTTTGTTAACCTCAGTAAACTGTCCCTGGATGATAAATTACAAAGAGCAACAGGTGCACAAGTCAATGCAGGTTTCAAGGTGAGTCACCATCCTTCAGGGTGTGACTCAATAGTTGAGTCTGGGTCTGTGACGCCCCAAAAAAGAAACGATCAAGACAAAATAAGCAAAGAACTACACAAGGAGTTGTAGGTCTAAAGCAATAACATGCCATCACTGAACGTACTGATGAGAACTACAATACCCAGAGGAATTCATCCAAACTGTAGTTTTCTGTTTGTATACTGTTCATCTTCCCTCTTTATAAGGGTCAAAGTGTTGACATTACTTTACTTGGGAATTTATACTTGAATTGAAATGTGGTTAGAAAATTAAATTTTAGATTTGATTTCAGCATTCTGTTTGATTTTTATTTCCCTATTTTTCATCCTAAACATGGCAAAAAGTAATTGTTGCCCTGACTTTTGATTTCACAACAATTAACACAAAGAAATGCAGTAATTTTCCATAATTTAAATGTATGTCCTAACCTTCCTTTACAGTCAAATCTTCTGTGATGTTTGGCTTTTTATTGTTTAATGTAGGATATTGACAGTTAAACGGACATTTATTCAACATCTTTGCTGTGAAAAAACAAAATATATGTCACCTAGAAACATGAATATAAAACTTGCAGAACTAATGCTTTCTTTTAATTATGCTAAATTTTGGAAATTATTTATTGTATTAAACTTGAACTTAACAGTTTCATCTACTTAACTAAAATAAGTATTAGGCATGTTATTTATATTAAATATCTGTGTGAAAACGTTCTGGAAAAGATTATGGTCAAATTCACACTATTTTTGAAGTTGTATTAATATTTTGTTTATTTAAAACAATTTAAAACATTTTAGAGTTTAAAAAAAGTTCAGAGATTGCACTACATTATAAAATACTAAAATAAAAGTACCAATCACATGACTGGAGTAAGTTACCTTCACCTGGTACTGCAGCATGTTCTCAGTTGGACACTTAATGGACTTAAGCTGTCACTAATGTCATTTACTTCTGTTATGTCACAGCAACATGTCTGCTGTAGAAGAGGTCTACTTGTAACTGTAGTTTTTATCAGGAGTTTTTATTCATTGATCATTGAACAACACAGCAGGTCATTATCAAACTTTGTAACACTACAACTTTTTCCTATTTTGCTTTGGTTAAAAATGGCGTTGACTTTAGAACTTGCTCAGACTTTTGCTGTTTGTCCTGATCTTCCTTTATCACCTTTGTGCTTCCACCCAGGCGATAGCAGACACTGCCTGGCAAAAGAAAACACAAAATATTGATGAGCATCTCAAGGTGACTGAGGATCCCTGGTGTCCCCGCCTGTGCGCCGATGTTTTAGTCAATAAAGAGTCTGGGTCTGTGGAGACTTGTGGAGGAGATAAGAGTGTGGTGATTATAAAGTTTGCAGACTGACTCTTTCTCCTGTTCCCACCCTCTTCCTCCTCTTTACTTTGTAATTCTCATTTTTCACTGAGGACTCCACAAAGATAAAGTTTTATTTACATTTTATCAGCCTCAAGCTTCCACACACAAATGAATGCTAAATAGACAGATTATTGAATGTTTTGGACATCTTCCAAAAATGATAGAGACTCATTACAGACAGATAGAGTTAATGAGCTTAACTGTGCATGTAGCCAATATTTTTATTGTGTCATGTATCTCAGTATTCAAGAAGTAAGGTTTCAAATACTTTGCTATGCTAAAGTATCTATGCAAATAAAAAAAAACATTAGTAACTATGATTAACCAGAATGGATAAAAGAAAAGAAAAACTCTACATAAGAAAATAATTTATTTCATTTGATGAATGTTATTTACAAATAAAGTTTAAGTGTTACTACTAGTTCAGGTTGGTGGTTGCACCCCAACACTAGCACTGACTTTATTCTGCCAGCAGGGGGCAGTGTTGGCCAGGGAACTGTGGTGAATGTGGTGAAGTATCAAGTGATGTTTGAGAAAATGGAGTAAAATGGGATTTTTACTCAAGATAATTGCTTTCTGACAATGTAATCAACATGAATAATTTAAGTAAAAATATTTTTCACCCTTTCATCCCCATAGGAAAAGTCCCACATCCAAGTCCCACTAGGTATTACATATTTGGATAGCATTTACCTTTTAATATCTTGTCTTTTTTACATTTATTGCCTTGATTTGGGTACTTTCAACTATATTTTATGGTAATTTGTATAACCTCGTTGAATGCTATATTCTTTACATTGATAAACATATGTGGACTGTAAGCAGCTTGTAAATACACTGGGTTTAAAAAGCAGAAAGAAATAGAAGGATCCATCTGTTCCACTTCAATTCAAAGCTCAGATCAAGTCCAGGTTGTGTCCACTCATACTGAAAACAGAGCAAATTCACAGCTTATTTAAAAGATTCAGCTTTATCTATCTGGAGGAGACATGTCACATGATTAAAACAAGTATACAATGAATGTAATTAGTTTTGTACTAAGAAAGATTGCAAGTTTTCCACCATCACCTCGGTACTGTGGCTGATTTCCCTTTGTATAAATGCACTCAGGAGGTTTAATTGGGAAAGAAACGAGCAAACAGAAGTGAAGGCACTCAGTCGTCTCCAGAGGTGAGGAAAGCAGAGATGATTATAGTCGCTTTCACGGCTTGTTGCTTCTCTCAAATTACATTTACTGTGGACTGGCACCTGTGATAATTAGTACACGACTGGAAACTCCCATACCACAAGAAAGGAACAAATTTGCACTCCATCTCAATTCCAGTCTGCAGGATTTTTATCACCGATAATTCCCCGAGCTGACTTTCCTAATCGAGCTTGGTAGAAACTTCCTCCACTGAAAATAGAGATGAGGCTCTGGAGGGGATAAAGTATTCTGATGTGATCCAAACTTCTTGTTAAAAAAAAAAAGGGAAAAACTTCTCTCATAGGTCACAATTGTACGACCTTTTACTACGACTCCTGAGGCCGCTGCAGAGACAGGTGTTACCAACAGCACAACCGTTTACAGCAAACTGAAATAAGAGTCTGGAAAACTTTAAACTGCAGGTCAACAGAGTGTGGGTCTGCTCTCTGCCTCTGTGTACATTTCCAATTTGTTGTTATTTGGTCTGTGGACAAAAGCTGCTTCATCTCAAAAACTGCACAACCCCGCTGTCTTCATTTCTTTGTTTGTATTTCCATAGAGTCAGGAACAGGCTGAGAGGGAGGGAGGAAAGAAAAGCTTATGGATAAAGTACTTGTCATCTGTTGAGATATTGTTTCAAGTTGTCAAAATCCCGATGTACTGTAGAGGGGACGTTTCTATATTTCATCGAGTTTCGACAAAGGGGAAGCCAACAGGCATTTATGTCTCCTGTCAAAAACAGTTTTATCACCACTGTCTGGCACCAGCCTGACTCTCTCTCCTCTAGATCTAATTCTTTTCTCAGATGCAGCTGACAGAGCTGCAATAGCTGTATTTCCAGCCACGGCCGAGTCGTCTACAGTCGCAACGATGAATAAAAATGAAACTGCTATTTTGTAAATATATATCATACGGGTGCAAAGATTAACTGATACGAATTGGTTGTTGTTAAAGATGTGAGCACATCAGTTTGCCTGCTTGTGGATTCATATAAATATACCGTATTTTCTGGACTATAAGCCGCTACTTTTTTCCGACGCTTTGAACCCTGCGGCTTAAACACCGGTGTGGCTCATGTATCAGTGGCACGAAGCTCGTTGGCTTTTTACAAGCTAGTAAGCTCCGTGCCGCCGATACATTTAGCCTCGTCACATCAGACCCGGTCAGAGTGGACCACATGTAACTGTTCGAATAAATTCAATAGCGGCTTATAGACAGGTGCGCCCACAGTCTGGAAAATACGGTAATATGAATCAAACAATGGTCCAACTTTAAAGTTATTAATCAGTGTACTGAAGCACAATGGCACAGGACTACTGCATTACTTAAATGACAGTTGTGTTAGAAAACCATAGAAATGGACGACCACCAGTATATGCTGGCTCCAAAAACTCTGCCTCCAACTGAATTCAATTAAAAAATGATCGTTTTCAGTCATGAAGTACTCATCTGAATGAATGTGGGAAGAATGGTTTGACTGTCATTAGTTAAAGTCAACTCTTCTGGGGTCCATCTGAAAATCAGTTCATTCTTAAGTAGATATTAGGTTTCAAAAAGTGGAAGATTTAGGGGTGAGCTTAGTTTGATTGACAGGTCTGGTCTCCAATTACAACTACTGAACTCACACTGGGCAGTGACCTCAGGCTAAAGGGTCAAATCCATCCCCTCACGCCTCTAAATCCAAATCTAATATATTATACATAATATATGTCAAACATATTCCTGCATAAATAACCAGTGAATCCTAACTACTGCCACTTTTCAAGAATTGTCTCATTTTGTTTTGTAATGAAATAAAGGAGAATGAAGGACGACTTTAAGCAACTGTAAAGAAGTTTGTGAATTGTTTCTGAATCATATTAAAGCCCTTGTATCTAGATAGACAGCGGATTGTCTTCAGATGCACGCCCCTAGTAATTTAGCATTTAACTGATTGCTGTTGAATCTTCAGCCCAGTCAGAAACTGAAACTATTCTTCAGATGTTAACACATAACAGCAGCTCTATACAGTATAAATGAATATTAGTGCCTGGCTCATCCCACCGAGAGCACCAGATGGGTGGGTTTGGTTTTGCAGCATCAGCACAATTCATACGATGTCAGAGAGCATAATAAAAGCTGTCAGTCACACAGCGATTCACAAACCTGGCTGTAATTCTGTTACTGTTCTGGCAAACAGGCTGTTGTCTTAACTGGGTCAAACCACAACAAGTTGGCTTGTTAAAGAATAAGTTCACCCATATCCTGAAATACTGTTTCTCACATATTTCAGTGATATTTGAGATATATTTCAGGAATATTTGAGATATGAAGATTCACAGAAGCTGAAGTTGTATGATGGATGTGACAATAACTTTAATAAAGCAATCATAGAATTTTGCAAAATCATTAGCCAGAGCATTTTGCATTTTTAACTCAGCATGTAGCAGCGTTGTCATTTTCATGTTTAGGATGAAGTTATTTATTTACCATTACAATCCAGTAAAATGTTTGGAGCAGGGGTGTCAAACTCGTGCCATGGAGGGCAGAGACCCTGCAGGTTTTCTTTCCAGCTGGTCACTAAAGCAGATGATTTTAATCATGAACACCTCCTTCAGTTTGAGTGAAGCAGCTCATCAGTGAGATCAGCTGCTGGAGAGATGGTTGGAAAGAAAACCTGCAGTGTCTCTGACCTCCATGGCACAAGTTTGACACCCCTGGTTTGGAGGGTTTTAAGGCATAAAAACACATTTTTTAATTTTGTCATTCACGAGTTACTATTATAATTTTTTATACAATCCGTACAACTTTGGGGCAATTTAAAATAAGACACCAGTATGGTATTCTAGTCCTGCCTTAGTGAGAGATAGTTCATCGTTGCTTCAACACTGAAAAACAGCCAGTTAAAAAAAATATCCATAAAGCATATTTCAGTCACAGGACTCCTGTCTCTGTTTTGTTTGTTGGTTTGTTTGTTGTTATTGTATGGCAGTCCTGATGCCACTACTGGGCTGCCATGATGATGACATCACATGCTCACGGCTGTGATGGTCAGTACATAAGCACATAAGATGGCAGAAAGTGACTCGGAGGACAGTGAATACATACTCATGAATCATTAGTTTATGACATAATCGATCTTCCAAACTGTGTTTTGACCATAGGTTTTCAATTCCATTAAAAAGGACGAAGATTACCACAATATTGTAGAACAAAATGCAGAAGAGAAAAGAAGAAGAATGAGGATATTCAGTAAAAGCTATATTTCCCTTTAATATTTTGCCTGTATTTCGTAAGCATTTACAACAGATTTACTTTTCCTTTCTTAAACCCCAGGCGTAATCGACTGACTGTGCCTGTTAAACACTCCTCTCGTGTCTTCATGTGCAAACACCAAACGGCCCACTGTTGATGCAGTGAGCCATTATGAGTGGAGACAATCTCCCAGCAATTAACAGAGCAAACCAAGAAGTGTCCATTCTGAACCAGATTAATTCTGAGCCATGACTGAACCTGCTAAAGTGGCCTACAGGGAGCAGGAAGGGACACTGGACTGCACTAAGCAGATGGCTTGGAGGAGGCAGAGGGCAGCGACACACACCGACAAACTCACACTCACATACATGTACAAGTGTACACACACACATAGACACACTGAGGCTAACATACTCCCACATGCGTTATGACCCCTCTGAGCACCCCACCACGACACCACACACTCTGCTTCATCTACCGACTGCAAATGAATGGATCAGTGAATCAACAGGGGAGCGCACACACACACGCTATCAGTTAACCACCGGAGGCTCTGGCCACATATCAGCCAATTAATATTTGTCAGATGGGCAGTGTGAGTTGGCTGGGCTCTCTGTTGATGCCTGTGGGACGACATTAAGAGTCAGTAAGAGGGCTTCATGTTATTCACTGTGTGCACAAGATCAGCAGCCAGGGAACGTGTTGTGTTAGTTCATTAAAGTGACACTTAACTCCTTCACTTTCTCACTTTCTTGCCAACTCCCAAGAGAAAAGTACAGACCGCTGGCAATTAAAGGGAAAACCAACGTGAAGTGTCTTAGTAAGGTGTTGGGGCCACCAAGAAACCCCAGAGCTTTCAATTCTCCAAGTCTACTGAAACACCATCTTTCCAAACGATAGCTCCTCATTTGGTGGTTTGATCTTGATGTTGAGATCTGGTGACAGCAAAGGTCATGTCATATCATATGGTTCACCTTATGCTCATTAAATCCTTCAGTGGCCTACCTATAATAGAGGGATTGACATCCTTGAAGAGACAACCAGCAGATTGCAGACTTGCACTCAGAACAACTTTGTATTGATTTGATGTGACCCCTCAATTAGGACAAGTGGACCCAAACCAGTGCCAGCAAAATGACACCCACACTATACCAGAGCCACCGGATCTTCTCACTGTAGGGGGTTGACCAGCCACGTACACCACATATCCACAGATGACTCATCTGACCATATCACTTCATCCAAGTGACATCGAGTCAGCCCAATTAGACTTGACTCATGAAGACGCTTCATCTCAACCAAGAGGCTTCTTCATGCAGATGTCACATCAGTCATTGTTCTCATTGAAACCAGTTGAGCAGGGACTGAAGCTCCTGCCATCCATGTCCTAACAGTAAACCCTCTTTGACAATCACTTGGATCTTTCCGTCTCACTGTCTTCACACAGAATCCAAATCAACTGGTCCTGCTCAGCTTTTCTATACTTACAAAGAATGACTGGATGTTAGCTGCTTTATTGTACCATGCAGTGCACCTGTGTGAAATCATCTGTATTTGTGGAGTTTATCATTTCTTCAGTTCTTTACTTTTGTGGTTTTTGTGATTGCATCACATTCCCCTTGAGGTAAAATTGGGCAAAGGGGACAGTTTTGTTGACATCAATACTTAATGTTTCAACTGAAGAACAATGTGTCAATATAAGCAAGAAAACCAATGTGGCCCTACAGGATCTGTTAATGTGTTGTTTATTTTTCTAGTTCCCAATTTAAGATAAATGTTTGCAAGGGTTTTCTGTAATTTGATTTTAAATAAATAGAAAAAGTAGTAACAGACTTTTCCTTTAAACAAAGCTATCCTTCTGCATTTTAGCTTTGTTCCTCAGATGAGATGCTAAACTTGAAATACCAACATAAAATAGTAATATATGTATATTTTGTCATGAGTACCATCTATTCATGTTGTGATGTTGCAGAGGAGGCACTGTTTCAGTTTGCATGTTGGTGAAAAAGAAAAACAACCAGGATCTTTGTCAGCCTTTGTGCCTTCAGCTCGGCCCTGTTGCCATCCAATTTTCCGTTTTGTATAAAAGTAATAATTTACCTCCTCTTTTTTTTCTGTGCAAACAGTGCTGCTTTCCCACTGATTTGCTTCACTGAATATTGTAAAATAAGTCAGGGTGAGGGATAGAAAGTCAACAACAATAGATAAACATCAAGCACAAAATAACCCACAAAATCCTGGAGGCACAAAAGGCTGGAAGTGCACTGGTATTTTACTGGTGTTTTGAAACAACCATAGCAACGGTTTAATAAAATTAAAATGTCGTATGTAGCCCATTTCAAACAACACTTCACGAAGCTGCTGAAGTCTATCCATGCACTGCAAACTGAACTCCACAAGCTATTCACATGCTATGAAAGTATGAAAGTGTTTCTACAAACCTTTAATGTCCTCACAGGGCTCAGTGACAGCCAGCACTAATGCCTGTTTAATGAAAGAAAACTCCCCATAAATGTCCACTCCTGCTTCTAGATTTCAAACACCGACCTCTTTTACTACAGAGGTCCATCTCTGTGTGCAAATCAAGTCTTTAGTGCATCCATGGTATTACATCCAAAAGAAAAAGCTTTTAGTTATTGGGTTTTTAGAATAGACTGAAAATGGTCCCTATCCTATGTAGGACTGGCCTTAATGTGATTAGAAATGTTAACAGAACCTTCAGCACAGCATTTAGTTTAATAATACCTGATATGTCAGGTGTCTGCTTCCTTTGTACCACCATCTGTTTTTGATATTGTCTAAAATCATAGACTGTATATAAGGATGAATGGATGAAAGTAACATGATGTCACTTGGGGACATTTTGACACCAGGAGTTTGGCATTAGATCGTCAACATGTTGGTTTTTGAAGCCAGAAGTGACCATATTTGGATATGAAGGGAGGAACGAGGAGGCTGGTCTGACAGTTGAACCCGAGGACACTGTGCAATGTGTATCGATGTGTCGATGTGTAAAATCTACCCACATATAATATAGATTATTGTTGTTATCAAATGCAGCTTTAAAAGTTATCCCTGTTCTTTCTGCCTGTCTACTGTGATAGATTATGTCCACTGCCGTTGCTGTAAACAATTTTGAAATGAGCAACTGAGTGTTTCCTGTAGCTATGATCTCATCTCTGATAATCCAAGCTAATCTATTAACTGTTAAGCGTAAACTGCCTCATGTGGAAAAAGAGAGACAGAAACTGAGAAGGATATACAGAAAAATAAAAAAACAAAAAGACCTGCTCAGACAGCTGAAAGTGCATGAATGTTTCATTTTTCTACTGTAATCAACATATTTGTGCTTTGCCACAAGCACTTTGAGTCACCAATCATAAATAGTTGTCTGACAAATTGAGACCAGGGAGCATTCAGAGAGTAATGCCAACCCACTTTTGAATGAATTCAACTACAAGAGCTAAAGGTTCTGCACACTGCAACTTGCAGACAATCATAATATGCAATGATATTTTCAAGCTGGGCTACTGCTAATGACCAAATATTTTACACCCTACACGTCAAACCATGTGCTTTATATTGATTTTAGATGACAACTAATTTTCTGCTGTCTTCATCATACCCCATTGGTTTATAAAATCCTATATACAAAATCCAATCAATGTAATTTCACTGTGTAGTGTGTACCTTGCATGACAATGACCACTAAAGACTTCTTATTATTATTATATATAGATGAAATACACTGTTTTTTCTTTATACCCACAGCTCTCTGTGAACTGCACCTGATATGGGTTGAGTGGAATTCTTCTGAAGATTATTGTGGGAAAGGATTTCAACTTTGTGTCGTACAAAAAGTGTCTACAGCATATGTAGTGTACAGCCCCGTGTACAGTTATATCCAACCTGTGAGATCATTTTATATTTCACCTTTTTAATGCCCCAGTGATATGAAGTTCCAATAACACCCAAACTACAAATCCCACAATGCAGAGCAACAGCTGCCGTATCAAATGATAGGCTTCCTGTGATCATTCCCACGTCATTGATGGACTTTGGTGACTTCGAAGCACAGAAAAGCATTTTGGAGCTGCTTCACAACTCATTTCTCTACAACAAAAACGTGGAAACTGCACCTGTACAGATTAGTATGGAGCTGACGGAGCTGCAGTGTAATGGGACTAAAGGCAAAGTATGACACTGTGGGGCCTGCACAGTCCACCCACTTCATTCCTGAAGCAATGCTCCAGCTCCACATACATGCAGCTCCAATGTTGTGTATGTGTGAGAGGCAGCTCTCTGTGATGAAGATGAACAACACACCACACACTGATGAACTCCTGCAGTACAGCACAGAACCTTACACCAAATAAAAGGAAAAGATGCCAAGTACCTAGCTTTGACAAAATACCATAAGAAGAGAAAAAGGAAGGTTTGGTTTCACACATTAAAATGTGCTTTTGCCCCCCTGTATGATTGTGTTTGACACCCCTGGTCTATAGAAAACATGTCTAATATGCAAAGCGATTTTTATTGACTGGCAAAAATGTGTAAAGAATACTAGTAGCTTATGTTTAACAAATATTTTTGTAATGTTTTAGAATTAAAAAGTAAAAGTTTAGTAGTATTTGAAAAAAAGGTTTATTTTAATTTGTGGTCACTGCTGAAATGAAATGTACTTCTTTTAATTTAACAACAATTCAAGTCAACAAAGCTGTTGTTTTTTGTTTGATTTGTGTTATATTGGTTGAATAGCTTGAGAGGAGTGGTCATGGATTATATTGTACAGTGAAGTATCTGACAGTAGCAAAATAGCATTTTAGGTCTCCTGGTAATCCATCCCTCCATCCATCTTCTTACACTGATCTGACTCCAGATAAGCGGGGCAGCAGCCTAAGCAGGGAAACCCAGACTTCCCTCTCCCCAGTCACTTCATCCAGCTCTTCCCGGGGGACCCAGAGGCGTTCCCAGACCAGCCGAGAGACATAGTCCCTCCAGCGTGTCCTGGGTCTTCCCTGGGGTCTCCTACTGGAGGTACGTGCCCTGAAAACCTCACCAGGGAGGCATCCAGGAGGCATCCTGATTAGATGCCCGAGCCGCCTCATCTGACTCTTCTCAACGTCAAGGAGCAGCGGCTCTACTCAAAGCTCCTCCAAGATGACCGAGCTTCTCACCCTCTCATCTCTAAAGGAGAGCCCGGCCACCCCACAGAGGAAGCTCATTTCTTGTACCCGTGATCTTGTTCTTTCGGTCACAACCCAAAGCTCGTGAGCATAGGTGAGGGTGGGAACGAAGAGTGACTAGTAAATCGAGAGCTTTACCTTTCAGCGCAGCTCCCTCTTCACCACGATGGATCCGTGCAGAGTCTGCATTACTGCAGATGCTGCACCGATCCATCTGTTGATCTCCCACTCTATCCTTCCCTCACTTGAGAACAAGACCCCGAGGCACTTGAACTCCTCCACTTGGGTCAGGATCTCTTTCCCGATCCGCAGAGGGCACTCCACCCTTTTCTGACTGAAAACCATGGCCTGGGATTTGGAGGTGCTGATAGTCTTCCCGGCCACTTCACACGCAGCTGCGAACCAATCCAGCGAGAGCTGGAGACTGATGAACGGACTGATGAAGCCAACAGGACCACATCATCTGCAAAAAGCAGCAACCCGATCCTGAGGTCACCAAAACGGACCCCCTTCAACACCCTGACTACGCCTAGAAATTCTGTTCATAAAAGTTATGACCAGAATCGGTCCAACCGTCACTGGAAATGAATTCGACTTACTGCCGGCAATGCGGATCAAGCCCTGGCACTGGTCATACTGGGAATGGACAGCCCGTATCAGGGTGTCCGATATCCCATACTCCCGGGGAACACCCCACAGGACTCCCTGAGGGACACGGTCGAATGCCTTCTCCAAGTCCACAAAACACATGTGGACTGGTTGGGCAAACTCCCATGCGCCCTCAAGAACCCTGCCAAGGGTGTAGAGCTGGTCCACAGTACCACAACCAGGAAAAAAACCACATTGCTTCTCCTGAATCCTGGTAATATTAATCCCAAATGAAAAGATACGGATAGAGGTTGACTTTCTTGTGCAAAGTTAATATATTTTTAGTAACAGCTGTAATAATATACGGCTATCAAAACTAAATGGTAATGAGAAAGAGAGGAAGAGGAAGATAAAGGTAATGAGAGAGGAGACATCTCATTACCTTGTCTTCATTTTTTGTGCAGATAGAAAGAGAATTACTGCTACAGACATATGTGTGTGGTGGGGGGATGGACAGATGGACTACAAAGAAGATAAAGAAGAAAGTAAAAGGGTTTGGAGGTTTAAGACCTGAGCAGTTTGAGAAGCAGCCATGAGGGAAATGGATGAAAAAATACGAGCTATTAGATATTTATAAAACTACTGACTTGTCTGAAAACTGCAATTTTGAAACTTGTTTACTAAGAAACCCTGTTATTCTTATTAACAACAAACTACAGAAATCAATAGTGTCACTTCCAAAAATCTATTTTAATTGGTCCAGAAAATTGTGGTTCTGAATAATGATAAACAGTTTAGGGAGTAATCCCCTTATATGTATTATCAGAAGCTGAATGAAATGATCCACATTACTTTCAGTGTCTCTGTCTCTTCGTCTTCTCTCTTCATCTCTGGCTTTTCTGCTTCCTCAGCTTGGCAGGAAACTATTTACGTGAAGCGATGTCCCATTTCGTTCTCACGTTCAAAATGAAGAATAGGTTTTACACGAGGTGAGCAACACGATTCCAAACTTCTGAGCACATCACATTTTTTCTGGTAAAAGTTGTGAAAGCCCATCCATTAAAGACAGATTTTCACTTAAGGAGAATGCCTTGAGGGTGACATAAGTGTTTTTCAGTCTTTTTTTACTCCCGATCTGCAGTCTGAATCAATGACTGCCTGCAAAAACTTTCCCTTGCATCGTTCTGTTTGAGCTGGTCTCCTACATCTGGTAAAAATCAAGAATACATTCAATATAAAGCCCAAGAAGCAGATTCTGCAAGGATGGAAAAAAGGACAGAAAAACTACCGTAGAATCTTAACAGCAAGATATTTCATGGTTTCTTCTCTTTGGTCTTTGTCACAAAACACTTGAATGTCTGCTGATTAGAGGACATTTTAACCCTGAAGCGTCACTTTTTAAATAACCTCTCATGCACACCAGAAGCCATAACTTATATGATGTCATTAAAACCCAGCCTACCCACTACACTTTAAAATGTAGTAAATACATTTTTAGATATTGCTGTTTCTGAAAAACAGCATGCCACTTTGAGGTGATGTGCAATTTTTGAAACTTTAATGTAAATGTTTGTATGTGACCTTCATCAGCCCTCTCTGAATGACCTTACTGAGAACTAACACCCCATACTTCACCCCAAAGAGGACCGTGTCCACTCAAGGAAATACAAAAACAAAACAGAAAAGGCAGAAAACAAGGATGAAAAAAGTGAAGACAAAAACAGGTAGTGTTGTAGTTTTCTTGTGAAGTTCCTATCACCCCAGATAAATCTACCTAATCAAGGGAGTCCCAGGAACAGATCACCTAATGGCGATGTTGGCTGCGAACTCTGGCTGATCAGGTCACAATTGGTGCCTGTGTGGTGGACAAGGATCATATGACAGGATTCCCAGAGTGCAGATGGTCCCCGTCTGGTCCCAACCGAGGTCTGTCAAGAGCCCCTGTGAAACCGGACCCACAGGATAGTGAACAGGCACAGACCACAGGAAGGATACCAGAGGGACAGGATATTCAGAGGCTCCACCGGGCACTTCATGGCCTGATATCCTGATCATCCCATTCTACCGTAAGGAGAGATCCAGTACCACCCACATCTCCCTGCCAAGCACCACCAAACAAACTGGGAAGGGCAAGCAACCAAGCCCAAAAGAAGGAGCAAACCCAAGCCTTTAAACGGGAAAGCACCAGTAAGTCACCATCTAACCCAAACCCTCAACATGCTGCCAGCAGGACCTGCCTGCCCCCAACAACCCTCCATCCGTCTCTTTGGAGAGATCCCAGTTTGTAGTGTTAACATTATCTAGTAACATTAGGTAGGTAATCATGGTGATTTGTTCTGTTTCAATGGTAAAATCAAATTGCTCTGAATGTTTTGTCCTGACTACATATCCTGACAGAAATACGTCATTAAACAGACAGAGTTAAATACTTAAAATAACAATTCAGTGTGACTTTAAGGATGTATTTGAGAATGACTTCGTAGTTGTCAGAATTTAAGGAATGGGTGACACATTTCAGTCAAAACATTGTGCTTCTTTAAACAGCCTTGCACACCAACACACCCGCTAGTACTGAC
>OOFC01029425.1:0-17760 GCA_900323345.1 Pseudochromis fuscus | reverse complement strand
TTTTTTCTATTTTTTTTTTTTTTTTGAGTTTAAACTGTGAGAAAAAATCTGAAATTTAAATGTTTGATTGTTTATTTTACAGATTTTTACAAATAATAAAATCACAAAAAGACGGTGAAAAACTGGTAAATATATTTTTTGTCAAATGTATATACAGATTTATCATGATCTAACTTTAAATTCAAGTTCAATATTCTTAATATAGAAAACAATCAGTGACAACTGAGTGTAAATAAGAAATAATTTGTTTAATTGACTTGTGTAATTTACATATGTTGTGTAATTATGGGAGGATTTGTTTTACAACTAAATACGTCAAACAATTGTGTTTTTGTCCCTTTTAATGTTTTTAAACATATACATATCCTTCAATAAGTGTTGACAAGCTGAACATTACACATGTGAAATTAAAGCTACATACTGTATTTTAGGGATGGGAAATTGCTGCATTTTTTATATTTTACCAATTGGTAAAATACACATTTTGCATTAAAAAAGTCCTTGGTTGTTTTAACCCAGAACTGCATCGGTATGTACAAACTACTACTTACAGGGTTAATTAAACCCTGGGTTTATTTAACATTTGATAGTTTTTACCCAGCATTTTTTGGTTTTAATCCAACATTTTGTGGTTTTTATCCAACATCCTGTAGTTTTTAATCAACATTTTGTATTTTTATCTAACTTCCTGTAGTTTTTATTCAACTTCCTGTAGTTTTTATTCAACATTTTGTATTTTTATCTAACTTCCTGTAGTTTTTTCCAACTTCCTGTAGTTTTTATTCAACATATTGTAGTTTTTACTCAATATTGTGTTGTTCTTACCTTAAAAAGACCCATTGACCTGGGTTAAACTAACCCAGCATGCTAATCCAATATTGACCTAGTTCTAGGTTAAAACAACCCAACATTTTAAGTGTGTATCCTTCAGTAAACATTCAGTTAAAACTTAAACAAGATTGCCTGACAAACTAAAGCTACAAAGCTACCCCAGCTCCCAGAAACTGACATAATAAAATAATTTTACAGTGTATTACAATGTTGATCGTGTCACAAACCACTTTAAAATGGGTCTAACTCGTCATAATATTGTAAATAATGCGCACACAGGCTGATAAATTGGTGCTTGTTGGTGGTGCTTCAGTAAAAGGAGACAGATGGAGGGACCGTTACTCATGAGGTGACAGCACCGAGCTCCCACATCACTTATTACTCATGAACAGATCCGTAGATTTGTGAGCAAATCCTCATACAGATGGTCCGACTGAACAAGGACATCTCGGTCTGCAATCTGCTACAAACAGCTCTTTAATATGATGCTTGATGCAGTATAAATAAAAAAGAAATGTCAAAATAACCATTTATCAGTGTCCTCCGGAGACAGGAGTGATTTATTTTCAGCTTATTGTCAAAATATGAAGCACTCAGCTACAATAATAATAACTCCGACTGCGTGGTTTGAACTTTTATCCGAGTTTATACAGACCTGGCAGGGGCTGCACCACTTGTTGTTGGAGCTGCTGAAAGGGCTCTTGTTTCATGGGGTCCTGGTCTGAAAAGTTCCCGTCATCGACATGCAGAGGGTGTCCCACGGTCGGAGTGAACTCTCCATCCGAATCCACGTCCCTGGCGCAAACCAACGCGCAGAGCAGACACGCACACAGCACGCGCATGACTTCCAACGAGTTCCCGATCGCTGCTGTCCGTCTGTTTTTAACTCGTCACACGTCCACTGTCCATCTATAACTTGGACAAGGACAGAGATGCTCCGTCCACGGCCATGAAAACTCCTCTCCTGTCAGACACTCTTCAAACTGAGCAGCAAGCTCCGCCCACTTCAGCTGCTCCGCCAGCCAGGCCCACAGAGACCAGATCTATCTATCTATCTATCATAAAAGTAAATTCTGGTTAGTTAAGGTAACAGTTTAAAGTGCATCTGAAATAATAAATGTCTTTATAATATATTTATTTCACACCATGGTCATAATGTTGACTCGTTATTGATGATTGCCAATAAATAAATAAATAATCAGTTAAGTTTAATCACATTTATTTTCACGTTGGGAAAAAATAGGCTACACCACGTGACCATTTGGCCTACGGCAATTTCCACCAATAGCATCACTCCATCCATCTGTTGATCAATCTGCTGTTAGAGGCACAGTTCAAACCAAAAAACACTGACAGAGCAGTAGCAGCTGTAGTATTCATCAGTACTTTGCTGGAACAGTATCATTACTTAGCTCTGTGGCTTTCACAGTGTGTAGAACTATCTAGTCACATTAACCAGCTAGCTAGTTGTTGGTTACACTATGTTTCCATGGTCCAATCAAATTCCTCCAATGTTTTGTCCCACCTACATATCTTGTATTTGCCAGAAATATGTAACAATACAGAAATAGATTTTTTGTCTATAACTGGGTCCTAAACCAGTGACAGCATTTTGATTTTTTTGACAGCCTGTAGGTCTGTATGTTGAAACAAGACAAAAATCATCAGTAGAAATATAAACATTAAAACAATTGATCATGCACAGACAACAGATTATTATTTTGTTTTCATTGCACTTGTGTATCCCCTTGAGTAAAGAAAAAAACATTACATCATGAGGAGATATTTTTAGTTCAGCACATTTATTCACTTTTTATATAATGCATGATGTAACCTGCTTTTAGCTCTTCTGATGTGGTGTCGTCCTGGTTTTATTTCATTTACTTCATTGTTGTATCTTGTTCTTTTTGCACTTGTGTCATTGCATTGTTTGTTTCAATGTGTTGTCTTTGCCTTGTGCCAAAGCAATTTGTAAACACTTGCTTTTAAAAGGGCCATATAAATAAAATTATCATTATTATTATGTAATTGAATTGTGTGATGATGTGTAATTTGATGTAGGTTTGCATCATCTGGTTTGTACCACTAGATGGGGATAATGCAATATCAGTTCACGATCATCCACACAAAACCAGACGTTAATAATTGAAATGATTAACATACAAATAAACAACCTCAGAGTGTGACCTTGAGGAGTGTGACTTGTACTTGAAACCTGTGTTTACAGTGATGTCAGCAGTGGTGGTTGTGACAGTAGCAGTGGGAGAAGGAGTCAAGTTGTAGTGATAATGCTTTTCCTGGTGTCTTTATTTAGCAGTTATTTATAAATTTGTGGGACATCGCAGGTCTACTAACTTCTCCCATTAAACATTAATTTTGCCTCAGGCCTCTTTTAAAAATTTCTCTTTCTACTTTCGACTAATGTTTTAATCAGGGATTCAAAATTCATCCACGCTGCACTCTGCAAACCTGCATGTAAGAACAGAGCTATTAGCCAAAGGCCACTGAACTTCAGGGAGAAAAACAGTGAAATCCTGAATGAAAAACTCTCCGAATAACAACATTGTGACAGTGGAGGCTCGGTGCATGGCTGCTGTCTAATTAGATACATCCTGGAGACTGTGCCTTTTCAGGTTCGTTTTTTAAAATGTAACCTTCAACATTCATTGAAAGATCTCAAAATAAACACTGCCATCCTTGAACTGTTAAATGTACTAAATGCACCATTCTTCCAAATATTATCTCCATTTTTTTTCATGAGCCTGACATCCAACAGCAACATGTTTTCCCACTCACTTCCTCCACTAATTCATCACCTGTCTGTACAGATGTAGCTTATTCTGCAACTCCAGTGGTTTAAACTTGTCATATGCACACACAGGATAACCAGGTGAATGATCCCTTATTCCCTTGTGACTCCATTAGAATTACGACCATGCACTTTATTTATAATGGACGGTGCTGACATATAATGTGAGAGGTCCTCAAGAAAAGGGGTTCTCGATAATGTGCTAATGTCCAATCGTTGTGGACTCACATTTTGAAATCAGGCATTTGAATGTCGCCATGTTGGATTTTTGAATCCAGAAGTGACCATGAATGGAGGAGTGAGGAGGTGGGTTTGACCCTTGAATCCATGGACACTGTCCAATGTGGATGAGACTGGAGTTCAGGTCTTATCTCCTTGAAGATGAGTCAATCAAACTGGAGACACATCAAAATATTCCTCTTTTTGAAGCCTAATATCTGCTTAACCCTGTAACACCAGTAATACATGAGTTAATGAGACTTCTACATCATCAGTGTGATTTTTTACATCCTGAAAAACCTGATGTATATGATCAGACACATGCACTGCTCAGATCATCCACCAGGGATGTTGCAATAATGATACAAATTATAACCTATATGTGTAAAGTGTTGAGGATCTCTGGTGTGATCAGTCTTATATGTAGTTAGTGCCCCCTACTGACAATTTTTTTTTTTTTTCATGATGTCAGAGAAGTTTTCTCCCAGTCGTAAAAACAATGAATTCATCCCTTCTTTCTCCAACCTGATTTAGAAATCAGATTAGGTTTGAGTCATGTCCCTGACTTCTTCGGTGATGTCCGCCCGTGGTGCTTTGCTGCCGCCAAAAACATGAGTGAATCCTTCCCCGGCTGCTTCTGCACCATCATAGCTCTTCTGTGACAGGGGCCTCAGAGAGCCAGTGAGCTGACACATTTGTCCTCCCAGCTCTATTCCCCTCTGACAAAGTATAAATCGGAGTCTAAACACACAAGCAGGAGGATGGATGACAGGCTGAGTCTCCTGGATCAATTTACCACAAATTAGATACAGTAATGGTTCATTTCTCCACATAAATAGCTGCATCTATGGGGACTGTTTTGGAAATCTGCTCGCTTTCACCCTGGAAATCTGTGCCGGCTCTCTGCTCCATCCCTGAGTGCTTTCTTCTATTAATCTTATCAGAGCTCAGATAGACTTCCTCCTTTGTTTTACGACAAACAAAGCTGCAGAATTTATTAGATTGTGCCAATGAAACAAAGAGATTGCTTCATTTGACTGTAAAGAAATGTTTTTGCTTAAGTAATCTGCTCAATTCTTGAACTTTGAAAATCAGTTTTCATTTATATTAACATGTCTGAAATCAACTGAAAAATAACAGTTGAGTGCTGGCATAAAAATAAGATAGATTCATAAAAAGATAACATTAATACTTTAAAAAGCACTTAAACATTAAAAAAAAAGCACTTAACGCAGTGCAGTGTCAGGTCGAAAGGTCACACGGTCACAAAAATCCATATTTTCATCTCTTACATGAAACAAATTTAATGTTTTTTGCCACTTTGGTGGCGAGGGTCAAAGCTTCACAGATGAAAAGACTCAATTTTTAAATCCCAGAAAGGGTAAAGGTAATTTATAAAGTCCATTAAAGTAATAAAAAGTTGCACTGCTCCACCTCGTAATCTGTTACACAATAATTTCCCAAGTTATAGCGATTGCACAACTGTAGATCTTAAAATACTTGAGCCCATCATGACTAATTCCTTGTTAATTGGTTGGAAGACAACAGCCCGCCAGGTGACGACTCCAGCGAGCGTAACGGATTAAATCCACGACTTTGCAGCTGTGCTCACTTTCAAAATACCAGAGCTGGACCAGAGGCAACAAAGTGACGCGAGCGTGTACGACAGCAAACACCACAAAGTGATAGACAATGTCACACGGTGAATAAGCCCTTGCCCGGAGAGACAGGTGCATGACTTGCCATTAATAATCACAACATCAGCACAGCTTTTGTTGGAGGGGGAGTAACTGACATGGCGTGGAATATGATTGGAAGATAATAAAGACTTTAGGAAGAAGTTTGGAAAGTCGGGAAGAAAGCCTGTGATTGTGTTGCTCCATACAGTAGGAGCATTGCAGGACGTTACATCAGGGTTAAACTCCTCGGATGGATTTTCTACGATATCTCCTCAGCTCTTCACACGAGAGCTTTCTGAACTTCCTTTTAAGTAAGACGCCTGATACTAACACACAGCTTGTACAACTTGAGCATGTGGCTGTAAACCTGAGACATGAAGCAGAGGAAATGCCTGTGATCCACTCATGGGGGTGTTATATTTGAAGGTGTGCAGAATACTGGCACCTGTTGATTTTATCCATTGAATGCACGAGGAGATGGATTTAATTATTATGTAAATCTAGCAGTTGTATGATGGGGATTTTTTTTTTTTTTCCAGCAGAGATGAGATAGAGATTGTAGGGTTGGTTTTTGGACCATCACTGTGGATATCTCAGAAACTAATGGATGCCCTGCCAAGAATTTTAATATGGGAATCCTCATGAATTCACTGATGTGTCCACACGGTACCACCTGGTTGCCATAAAAAAATTCAGCTTCTTTCGTGTGTTTAATGCTATTTAGCGACATATATTTTTCTAAAAACATATAGAAAATACTGTTTGTTAACCCTGATATGGGAAAGCACACTTACATATTGTGGATAAAATCATATAGCTATTTTCTTATCTTAATGTGATGGGTACAATGGCACAATTTATTTTTTATTTATTCAAAACTTTTTTCCTAATATATTTTGACCATTTAGGGTATAAATTCATCATTTTCTTTTTTAATTTTATTTTGAAGTTCACATGTGAAGCTGAACTTGCTGACAGAAATTCCCTGAAAGAACATGTGGTGAACTAATCAACAAACACACATGAAAAAGTGACATAAAGAGTGATTCAATGTTTAATTTGTTGTTTTGAAGTCAGTATTTCATACCTTTATATTATTATCTGGAGAATATAGATATTGAAACATAATTAGATTGGTGAGTAACCCCTGCTTTATTCTCGTCTAGGTGACAGACTTTCAATACTTCATTATGAAATTAAATATTTTCTAACAAGAGTATTTAAATCATCCTTAAACAAAATGTCCCCAACAAATACTAAACACAACAAAATGATAACACTGACTCCAAGGATGATGTGTCCCTTTATCCATTTTGGATTTTAATACAAATGTTGACTGTACTTTCTGAAGTCACATGACCCGAAGACCTGAGTCATCTCCTTCTTCGTGCTTTGAAAGTATCTGCATCCTGCCTCTTTCTCCACTTCCTGTCTAATGACTGAATCCCCCAAGACACAGAAACATTTACAGGGTTAACATATCTGGAAAGTTTCAAACCTGTTGAAAGTATCAATAAATCTTTCAGTTTAGATACTTCAAAAATATGAATGGATAACGAGATGTGTCATTTACTTCAAAATAAAACCTCAGTTTTTCCTCTTGTTGGCTAAACCTCTAACCACAGACACTGGTCTGGATATAAACCCCACAACCAGGTGTCAGCATCTTTGTGCACTCCCTCATCCTCCCCCTCAATAAACAACATTTCCTTTTTTACATAATTTCGCCATAAAATTTAATTGGGGATAACAGTTTAATTGAGGGAAACCATGAAGTGCAATAAAAATGTCATTTCCGGGAGATGATGCCATGGCTGGGGATCAAGATACCAACCATTACCTCCAACATGCCTGACTCATGCCTGTCTGAGGATAATGGATCAGTCTCTTTCTCCCTCATTTCCTGTTATCTCACCAGAACTAATAAAGCCATAAAAATCCACTTTCAAAGTTATAAAGTGATATACTGGAGCACTGAGAAACATCTGAATTTCTGAGGTGTGATTAAGACTTGTGACATAAAGGCTGTTTATTATAAGTCAAACTGTAATTATATCTCACCGCGCTGCTGGCACAGCTGTAGAAGCTTCATTTTGTTTATACCAGTGCCACATTAGTTCAGTGCACTATCAAATAATTGATCATTAAAGAAAACCCAATCGCCTACGATGAGGCGAGAGTCTGTCAAACTCATCTGTTTGTCCACTGCCGGTGGTGAAATGTTGCCGTGTGGTGTCAGCCCACAAAAGTGTCCATTAGCTGTCCGTAACTCAGCATCCTGAACAACACTTCAGACTGTGGATGTGCATGAAGGAAAGTTTTACTGACACTGCAATTAAACTGCCAAGGAAGCAGAGTTTCTGGTCTTCCTTCGGCAATAACCACCAGTGCTTTCTGTTCCTACACCTCGTAACATCAGCAGTCTGCTATCAAGGTGGGACAAGGAGGGAGGCGTCTTGGTTAATAAATCATTGATCGAGTGCTGAATGTGTTTAAGCATTTCAGTTTAGTAAAGTTACAATCTGCAAGTTGTGTGTTTTCCAACAAAGTCCTGTATATTAAATGATGTGAATTTAAAGAGCGCAGCACAAAGCGACTGGATGCTTCAACCCTGCAGAGCATCTACAATTCTGTACACAACCTTCATCACAGACACCCAGCCTCCCTGCAATCTCTAGAAGTGTGTAAATTTGCACAGGGGTTTCAAAGGAGCTTTATGTATTAAGATTCACCCAATCTGAGACATGGACGTCATCCCCCTAAGGCCTTTTGCTGATTAAAATGTTTGTTGATTATTTGTTAAACAGCATTATTTTTCCCTTTCCTCGGAGGAGGTGAATCTTGTTTGTTCTCTGAAATGAACTGGATTTGGAAATTGGGAGAAAATATGAGGACAAGCAGAAGATGACATTAATTGATGTTCATTATTCAGCGCTGTGGCTCTACCAGCCCATTTACATGAGCGCTGATACTGACCCCCCCCTGCTTCTTCTTCCTCCCTGCAACCAAAATAACAGGGTTTAGAGCAGATACGTTCTGTGAATGATTGATAGAGGTGGTGCACGGAGCATCAGCTGCGATGCTCCAGATTGGTACGATGCAGCAGCGAGCTAGCAGCTGACTCCCTGAGAGCAGCATGCAGAATCTCATCCAACTGCATTGTCAAGGACAGCTGCCTCATTTCCATAAAGCCTCTGAGAAGAAGTCAGGGCCCCTTTCCCCACATGTTGGGTTTAATCTTTAACTGACCAAGACCTGATTCTCTTTTCTTTTACTTACAGTCTCTGCCAAGGTTGTTATTTTCACTGCTGTTGTTTTTTTCTGTGACTTCCTGGTCATAGACGGCAGCTCTGCGGTGCACACTGGTTACAGCAGAAAGTGGACGCCTTGAAATTCTTAGTAAATTGCGAAACAATAAGTCGGATATTACAGGAGGAGGTAAACAAATGCCGGGTTATCTGTCCCATATTCAAATCTGATGACAAATATGAGCTCATCAAAGTCAGTCTCCCCTCGCCCCAACCACATGTTTTACTTTAATGTATTTAGTGACTTATTAAAAGACAATAGCTACAAAGAGTGTGAAAGATGCCGTAAAGTTTGTAGAAGACAGGACTTAAAAAGAGAGAAATACATACAGTGAAGGTTGGTCAACGAGGACTCAAACCATCAACGCTGACGTTTGTACTCATGAGCCATCAACTCACAAGGAACCCACACTCAAACTCCACACATACATTCAAAACTTTTATCCAATTAAAAATGTTTTCACTTTTAATCAATGTAGATATCGGCACCAATAGGAACTTTGCCATGAACGTAAAAGAAACTGAGCTTGAATATCAAATTTGCCTTCAACATTGGACATAAAGGGTTTCCTCTCCATTAATTGTTAAAAGTTTTGCCCAATTATGTGGCAAAGAGTCTGGACCTCAGCTCCCGTTTCAGTCAGTTTGTGGCATAAAGTGGCACAATAGCGTACTGCAGGAACATGGGGAATGAATTGGGAAAGGACAGAGAGCTGGGGATGGGGATGAGGTCCAAGTGTGAGGGGTAACGTCAGGTTCAATATCGTTTTGCTAAAGACAGACCTGAAGATAACTTAGTAACAAACATCAGCGTGTGTCTTCCCAGCACTTTTCCATCCATCCATCATCTATACCTGTTATACCAGTGCAGGGTTGACAAACAAAAGATGGACGTAGACACCAAGTCTCAAATATGAAGCCAGTGCAGCCATGCTGGCTCCAAAAAGCTGACTTCAATTCAAAAACTGTGATTTTCAACCAGTCAATACATTATTTCCACAAGTCATTCTGATGTCATTTGCTAAAGTCAACTCTTCTTATTGATCTCGGGTTCAAGGGTTAGACCTACACCACCACTCCTCCCTTCAAATCCAAAATGATGCATCAAAAACAATGAAAAGCCACAATATCATAGCATACACTTAAACCACTGAAGCAATATTTCTGACATGTATAAAATCTCTCCCTGTAATATAAGAAGGATTGCTCACAGTGCAGATCCCACTGAGAATTAACAGCTGAGGTTCAGATTAATGGAGTTTTCTATTCATTTTTATTGCTTTTTGAACCTCAGTCTGTAGCTCTCAGCAACTGCTTTGCACGAGTCCACACATGCAAACTACATAGTACCAGAGCTCGACTTAGAATCACATGTGCTGCCGTCTCTATAGAGTCCTGAGTGAGGCTGGGATTACACGAAGAGAAAGAAGTAGTGCACAGAGAAGTGGGAGAATATTGTTGATGTTTTGTTGTTAAGTTAATTGATGACTAAATTGTTTATAAATGGCAATATCTCTGCTCTCACTTTACTTTTAGTGCCTAAAACCTTTGCACAGCAGATGTTTGTGCATTAGTAAACAACAGCCCGACCCAAACCCAACTGAGGTCCCGGGTCAGGTCTCGGTTATTAGGAACCAATTAGACGCGTTAAAAGCTTCCATCCAAACATTTATACTTCAGGAAAATTGGCACCTCTAAATTACACACTGGTGTGAGTGTGAATGCATTTGTCTGACTATGTTTTTAGCCCTGTGAGGGGATGGAAACACTCCAGCCTTGTATGACCCCGAGCTGGGTAAGTGCTGCAGAGAATGGATGGATGTAGTATTTGGAAGTTCTTTTAAAATCTGGCTTTCTTGAGCCTCCTTTTCCAAAATAGCCTCCTGCTCTACATTCACGTTCAGTATAGTTTCTTGGAGCACTTAGCAGGATATGAAAACCAGCTGATGATTATTTTCTATGTGCATACACAACCTGATCAGCCAGTACCAGCAGCACTGAGGACACACATGGAATACACAAACATGTGTATGCATCTATTGATTGTGCAACCCCTTGACCTTTTTGCATAGTTCTGCTGGTTCATGTGTAATACAAATGTTTTCACCTCTGCCAAGGAGGTTTTGTTTACCACTGCATGTCTGCCTCTGTCCATCTCTTTGCAACATTATGGAAAAAAACTACTGAATAGATCTCTCTCTCGATCTTTTTTTTTATGTAAATAGGGTGTTTAGGTGTTTTGGCAAGATCAGAGGATAAAAGGAAATCCTAAAACATCCCTATCTGTTAAATTGGGCAAATATCTTAACAAGATAGTGTTGCTATTTCACTATACTTGTGTGCTGAATTACCAGGAAAATATGATTTCCAAACATAAAAATTGTTTGTTTGCTTGTTTGTTTGCAACATTATGGAAAAAACACTGCACAGATCCCAGTAAATTATTCTTGAAGAGATTACTGCTTATGGAACAAATAATGTTTTGTGGCATCCAATCAAAAACACAGTGGGTGAATGCTTTAACAAGATAGTGTTACCATTTCACCACCAGAGGGCGACAGTGTTCAGTCTCTATAGCATCTGTTAAAGGTCATAATGTGATTTGTGTGTGTATAAATGTTCAAATAGGAAAAAAGACAAAAAAATGGAGTAAAGTGGGTTGAATTATTGGGTAAATTTGTTGTGATTTATTTTGAAATTGACCTGTATTCTTAATACGTTAATAACCCGGAAGTTACCTGTGGCGCTACTGTTTAAATACTTCCGGCAATTGACACAGCTGTCATGGCAGCCGCAACTCATTGCAGCGTCGCTCAAACGGGGTAAGATTGTTTTGCTTGTTGTTAATTGCTTGATAATATTTTGTTTGTTTGAGTTTGTTATGTGACAACACGAACCTTTGTGCGGCGCTATTGTGTTTGTTTAGACGGATTTCTCGTTGACAATCATGCAAGCGTCTCGTTGGTGGTCGCTAAATTAGCATTCCGTGGAGAGCGCAGCGAGGTATGCAGTGTAAACACGCTTGTGTGTGAAATATTTATTGTTAAGTTTCAGATATTGTTTTCATTTACTTAACTGTGAAACGTTTGTTTGTGTGTATGTGTAAACAGCTCCACGTAAGGTGTTCGTCGTGAAATCCAATAACCCACCAGTCGAGCTCACGCATCGTCAATCCAGGGGACTGCTACAGCTGGATTATGCCTTGGTGCAGGTTTGCAATCTCATTGTGTGTTTTTCGAAACCTATGGCAATAACTCATTTTGAAGTTAATTTCAAAAGAGCTACAATGATAATTTAATCAGCGTTTTGTGAGGGAGACTTGCAGAAATTTTAATTTTGTCCACAGGCATTTTTTGAGCATTAATTTCACTGATACATTTCAATTACTCTGAATGTTACTCAGTAGTTTGTGGTGGTGTTGTTCTTCCCACACTATTGTCTCCCAAATTGTTTCATCCAGCACTGTAACATTTTGTTTCAGAGCTGCTTTTCATCAAATTTTGGATTTAATTTTACTGCACTGCAGCACAATTTAAGCAATTTCTCTGTCTACAATCGATAAATCCTAAAATAAAAATGCATGATTGTCCTTGATTTTTGTTTATTAGGGCTCAAAAGGGCAATTAAAATACAGCAAAAGTAAATGAGACATTTGAATAATTTAATAAATAAACAGCACAGGATAATTATTTTAATCAAAACTGCCAATTACTTTAAAATTGCTGCTCCTCCTCTGTCTGTCCTCGCTCAACTAAAAGTCAAACAACTTTTCAGAAGATGAATGATTGTGTCAGAGGTGGAGCCACATGCAGTGACTCCACAGTGGACCCATCACTTTGAGGCAGTGCCCACGCCATTTACAATTAGTAGTTTATTAACAGTAGCATGTATCTTGATCAGATTCCTAAATGGGGTAAATGGAGTCTTTCACTTCACTGGACCAGTAATCAACAAATTTTATTGTTACTTTGTTTTTTTACACTCCAAATTTATATTTCAGATGCTAAATTATCATCAAAAATGGTTTACAGTTTGAAATAATGCTGTGAAAAGGACAAAAACCCTGCCTTTGTTTCAGGGTTTTATTTTAGATCAAAGTAATCAGCTGGACTTGCTGGTGATTTCCCACTTTTTGTTAAACTGGCACGGGTAAAAATCCAGCAACATTGAATCAAATTGTTGCATCAGGTCAACATAAGTTTACCCTTTTTTATTATCAGTAACAGTTTTTTTTGTTTGTTTTTACTTTTCAGTTAAAAGTAGAGAGAGAGGGATAATAGGTTTGGATAAAGTGAAGACGTTGCTGTTGTTTGATCGGGCCACCAGATAACAGGCGAGGCTGGAAGCACCATCGCTATAAATAATTCCTCTTGGAGATCGGTCTGTTTATAGCATCAGCTCTTACAATCCACTAACCGGGATAACGTCATTGTATATTTTTCCAGGGCAGATACAAAAGGGACAATAAGCTTCCTACATTTTGATTAAAGGCGTTTTATGCTTTTTCCACCAGACACATTGCGTTCACAGTTTAGTGTTTGCAGTGATAAATTCACTTTATTTGGAAATAGATCTGTCAGCTGTGTTTACAGACTATTTGACCGTGCATTGTATCCCAGAAGCACCGTTTTCTTCTTCGGATGGTGCAAAGAGGCTTTACCCATGGCAACAATATAGATTTATTAAACATCCTAAACTTCTCATGCTCTTGTTATTTTTTTCCAGTTGGTAAGTAGGTGAAGCTAACTAAATCACTTACTGCAGGATCTTTTTTTCTATTGCGTCTCTTTTCTTTTTTTTGTCCTCCTGCCCCATAATAGAAGTCAGATTGTGTTGGTGTGATTAATTCCACTCAGTGCAAAACAACCTCCACAGACACCGTGGGGGCCAGCGGCTGACATATGCAGGTATCACAAGCTGCTCATCTTCCCAGAGGGAAAACAGGCCAGCGCAGACATATCTCCTCTTTTCTCTGGCCTCAGTTCTTTATTGGTTAGAACTTGGCACTAGGTGAGTGCTTGTCCCTCTGTTTATCACTTCAAGGCTGAGGGGCACGAACAATAAATCCTCCCGGGTGTATTATAAGATTGATCTTCTTTTATCGGGAAACACTACAGCAGTTTTGTTGTGACACAAAAAGCTCGGGTTCCACATCTTTTGAAGAGGATAGGCCATGTGCCAAATGGGGCAGAGAAACAGGTCAGCTGCAGGTGCTGCTCGGGATGGGATGGCTCCAACCCGACGAGCCCTTCGCCATGCATCACATGCTTTAATTAGACTGGAAATTGAGTGAACATGCTGTCGGTAAAATATGTGTTATCGCACAGCTAACACGGGGTCATATGTGGCAGTTGACCATGGCGCTCAATAACCGCGCAAATAGAGCGTCAAATGGCCCTTTCATCACGGTGTTTCAACACAGATGATGCCCGCGCAACATGCTCCGAACATTTGGATTTGAAAATGTCGGAGAGAAAATCAAAACAATGACATGAAACACAAATGATCTCCGGGAACAACATGTTTCTTTTGACACTGTCATCACACTGATTAACAAACCCCATTCTTCCTACTTGACTACAAGCTCTCAGAGAGTACCAACCTCGGCCTCGGCATGATCCAGCTGTACTGACGCTGAAGCCTGAATACTGAGTAATACTATCTGATTACATTATTTACTCATTACAGTAGGTTTTTTGGATCCTCTGATGTTTGATAAAATGTAATCATTTGTTTCCTGTCCCTCAAAAAGTCCTGAGATCTGTTAAGTAGTTTTTCTGTAATGTTAACAGATGGACAGATAAACCACAGACTGTTTACAAAGGGGTGGATGTGATCAATGTGACCCATTGGTAGGTGGACTTGTATCTGAAGCTGGGTGTTTGACATTTGACTGTCAGGAGTCAGAAGTGACCATATTTAGATATGAAGAGAGGATTGAGGAGGTGGGTCTGACCCTTGAACCCAGGGACATCCAGTGCCCAATATGTACGAGACTCGACTTTACCGGACCTCCAACTCACCTACCGTATTTTCCGGACTATTGAGCCCACCTGTCTATAAGCTGCTATTGAATTTATTCGAACAGTTTCATGTCGTCCACTCTGACCGGGTCTGATGTGACGACGCTAAATGTATCGGCGGCACAGAGCTTGCTAGCTTGTAAAAATCCAATGAGCTTCGTGCCGCCGATACATGAGCCACACCGGTGTTTAAGTTCAAAGCGTCAGAAAAAAGTAGCGGCTTATAGTCCGGAAAATACGGTATATATCACTCAATCTGTCAAACAAATCATCCTCTTTCTGAAGCCCAATATCTACCCAGTGATAAAATTATTTTCAGAGGGACCACCTGATCACTGAGAAGAGGAATCTATTGGATTCAGCATCTAGTGGCCATCAGTGGTATTGCAATTTTTTGCACTCCCACATTGGCATCACTTGTGAAACCTGGTGGCTATGTTCATCTTCTCTATGCACTATGGGACAGACAGTCAAACAAAGCAATGCTGGAAAAAACACGCCACTCCTTGGCACAGTTAAATATTCAGATTCCTTTATTTAAAAAAAAAAAAAAAAGACTCATGATTCATGTACGGCAGCTGGTCACAGTTTTTCTCAAATGTTGCTCAAACTGTAGGAAACCACAGGGAGGATTTCCAGCTGCAGATTAATACATATTTAGTGGACTAGTGAGTTTCTCAGGTGGCAGCAGGGCAGTATATGTAGAATACACAATGAACTGCAGTGCCTATGTTCATCATAACGAAGAACCATGTCTGCCAATGACCCAGTGACTCCCGGTTGTGTGTTCAACTTTTTCAAGAAGTATACCAGTGGTCAGAAACACATACAATCCTTATTAGTATAATCACGTCATTCCTGACCTTGCTTTTAGGTTCCCAATCAGAAAACATTGCCATGGGTCTCATATCTAATACAGCAGTACCCTCCAAGTTTTTCTTTTTTTCCAAGAACAGTCTGTACCCCAGCTGATATTCCTGCTGATATGTGCTCCTATTATTTTTTCATGAGCCTTGTCTCCAGACACCGCACCACTCTAATATATGTTGCCATGTATGTGTGATTACAGCGACAACTGTGTACATCTTTGTTGAGAATATAGTATACATACCAAAGAGCCCTGACCAGACATGACACTGAAACCAGCATTAAAGATCAAATCAGTATTTCAAGAGCGCTCTTTCCAGGTAATAAGATTTCAAGCATTTGGTGAGCATCAGCTCCTCCAGAGCTGAGAACCCAGACAGGGATGAGTTCATTTGAAGTATCAGGAGTTTGAAGTGTTGAAGATTCACAGCCTCAACCACACTGTGGCCTCCTGTGTCACCGGTTTCTGCTCAGATGCACAGAGCGCAATCACAGCACATGATGTGACCAACGAAACACTTAATTACTTTAAAGCTTGTTTGGTTAAAATCTGTTTCAATTTTTTTGATTAGCTATTGATTTTCTGCTGTTCAAGTGTTTGGGACAGCAGTACATAGATTTCTAGGAACAAATTTCCCACTAACTGTAATAATAATGTGCAATAGATGGTTTTATCCTCGGTCAGAATATTTTTGCTGTAAAGTGGTCAATAAATAAATAAAGGAAATGTCATAAAACGCCAGAATAGGAGGATTTTTATATTTAATCACAGGACGGATCTATAGTGTGTTTTAAAGAAATGCTTTCTGGTCAAGCTCACATGACGCACAGAGGTGATTGGAAGATGAATATCACTGCGAATCAATACCGCTGTCACAGCAACACTTAGGAGTAATCACCACAGCCGCCAAGAAACAGGAAGACCAAATCATTATCTTTTTTGGCCGGGGATTATCGTCCTCTCCTCCAACCAGCTGGTTCGATAAAGTGCAGTGTAGGAGCAGGCATGTATGACACTCTGAGCTGTGATTTATTTAGCTGATAATAAGAGACAAATGAAAATGCATCACAATTGACAGTTTAGTCTAGACAGAGGGAGACAGAGGGGGAATGAGTTGCAGTACAGTCTGTTTTATGATGATGGTGAAGATAATTATTATATTTGTCATTGTAGTGTAGTACATTTCTCACAATAAGTTGAAGTGAAGCCACATGTACAGATGGATTCAAATGCATGTGAGGAGTGAAGTCAGTGATTAATGAAGGTACAGTAAAGTTATTGGAAATGCAGGACCATAGACTCTACAGTCAGTAAAGGTTCAGGTTGAGTCATACCAGCCAACATAGACTACACAGAAATGGACAAAGCAACCAACTCTCCAAAGTGAAGTCAACATGGAAGTGCAAAAGAGGACAATACCACCAATGGCCACTAGATGCTGTCTCTTATTGACTTTAATTTAGAAATTATCTTTATCAATCATCAAATACTTATTTCACTTGAGATATTTTCCACAAGTCATTCTGACGTCATCAACTCTTCCTATTAGTGATCTGGTTAGTTCGACTGGCAGATCCGGTCTCCAATGATTGACAGGTGGTATGGAGGTTCATTCATTGTCCACACTGGACAGTGTCCTGTGGTTTCAGGGTCAGAGCAGCTTTCTCACTCCTCCTTTTATATCCAGTTATGGTCACTTCTGGCTCCAAAAAAACAACATTGTGGCTTCACGAGTCGCAAATGAGCACAGGAGCAAACAAAGGAGACTCAACAGGAGGAAAGCAGTGGCTTTCAGTCCTGGATTGATGACATATTTTCTGTTACATCCTTATCGGGGGATGCATCAATTTGCTTTAGTGTTTACAGTACAAAAGATATGTGGTCACATGCCTCTCAGACCACCTCCACATGTGGTTTGAGTGATCAGATCTCAGTGTGTCTTGGTTGTTGTTTAGTGCTGTCAGCATGATTAGTTTCATTGACCTCGAGTCTCATACACACTGGGTAGCATCATCAGGTTCAA
>OOFC01029424.1:7155-31121 GCA_900323345.1 Pseudochromis fuscus | reverse complement strand
CCCCACAGGCCCACCCAGCGCTGGCGGCATGTCTGCTCCCGAAAAATGAAGACGACAATGGAGAAGAAGTTGGAGATGGAGTCACAGGCTGAGCTTCAGAGGATTATGGACCAGATGAACTCAGAACAGTAGCTGTGGGAGAAACGAGAGCAGAGAGCTGGTAAAAATCAACGAAGATGGTGCAAGAAGGCGAAGGAGATAAACATATTCATCATGTGTTCCTAGCTCCAGACATTTTATCTCATCTAGTGTCAGCTGCAAAATTAAACTGCAGGGAAAGATGGATGAGGAAGAACAGGGAGGGAACAACAAATATGTCTTATAATAATAATTCCTTAGAACAGGACATCTGCTTTGGACTGCATGCCAACATAGCAGGAAAAGAAGTAGGCACCGTACACACCAATACTCAGGACTTTTGCTCAAAGACAGAGGCAGCCTCACTCCGTAAGCCCTCCACACATGTTACGGGGCCCCTGTGTATGTGTGTGTATGTGTGTGTGTGGGAGGGGTCTGTATGTAGATCAGAGCGTAAACTGTAGTTTCATTGTGTGCAGTGTGTACAATGACAAATAAAAGATTCTTCTTCTTCAAATGGTAACAAATGCTGTACATGTACATTTAGTTTTAGTCCAAACCAAACTAACAATGATTCTCAGTAAGTCATGACTGTGACTGTGAGCAACTGTGCACGATACCAGGAGCCTGACACTGCAGCTGCTGAATAAAACTCAGCCGTCAGTCATTTTATTAGTTACACGTGTTTTTTGGGGGGGAGGGATGACGTGACAAAATGTGTTGCGTGAAAAAGGCCTGTTGGCACCAGGCAGACCCAGCACTAGCAGAAAAACTAGTAAGGCTGCAGCTGATGTCCGTTGTCGCTGTGGGGTATTTTGTAGTTATTTTCAAAGTATGACTATAAAATCTGACTTTTCTGTTCAGTGTCATAACCTGTGATGGTTTCAGATGTTGTGCTTGGTTTAACAAACACTGGAAAGCTCCACAGTAGTTCATGTATTTCCACAAGACATAAAGAAAGTCAGCAAACATTTAATCAGCTATCAAAATATTACCAATTAATTCCTTTCTAATTGCCTGTTAATCCTTTTCAGCTCCACTCAGGCCTGGATTAACTCTGGATTAACTAGATTTTAACACTGGGCTCTTCTACGAGATCAGGCCCACATTAATAGAACTGGTCTCCTTAAAGTAACATTATGCAACTGTTTTACCTTAAAATAACAGCTTCAAAGTCACTTTGATGACACACTGACTTATAAAAGGGGGAATTGTGGCACTTTCATTCCCACTCTGCATCTAGAACTGTGTAACTCAGTTAATCACAGTGTATTTCCCAGTTGGCAATTGTTGCAATAATATGGTTTTAAAATTCCTATATTTTATGTTTATGTTGTGATTGTTTGTGGTGCATACAGAACGAAGAAACAAATGTGCAATTTATTGAATCAACACAAACACCAGGGAGGACACCTGGAGCTTGGAAAGTGAAGCTGGGGTAGTTTGCCAAAGCTCTTACTATTTCTTATATGAAATTAAGTGCAATTTTCCTTTAACTATGTCATGTAAAATACTGTATGAAGAGCAGTCAACAGGTAGTCACTGAGAAGCAGGATGTCCAATAACGGTCATGGACGAAAAAACAAAGGATGATAAACTCCTGGTGGACTATAAGTGTTACATTTCTACTGCTTTAAATTTTTCACAATAAAAGCCATATTCAGAAATTAAGGCTTTCTGACCCCTGAAATGATTTCCATTTGAAAAAGAAAGTTTGAATTAACAATTTTAATGAATTAGCAACTTGATCACATTCATCCAAAGATGTTGTGTTGAGAGAAATGTTCCCTGGTAAAAGTTACACTGAGTCTGTACACTTGATGGCAGAACTAAACTAAAAATAAAGCCAGTGGGAATACTGCATAAAAACAACACAACAGTATATTAGTAGTATTTGCTCTTCCAAGCAGCCTTCAACCAACTGTTTTAAATCTAAAGCCCAGTTAACTGCAGCATTCTGTAAATATATAAGTGACAGACACTTACAGATGAAAAATCGCTGGAGTCCTCGGATAAATGCATCGATATAAATGTCCCCTTTCCAATTCAGGCCACACAGAACTGGGCCATCTTTGGTCGTCTCTGACATCAGCTCTGCTTCGGTTTGGTCCACTTCCCTTAAATGGACTCCAGACAACCCACAAAGGATCCACAGAGACTTCACACTATAGCTTTATAGTGATACTTTATAAAGCTGAGTGCGACAGAAACATAAAGAGCTGGAGACTTCGAGCTTTTCAAGTTACTCAGATGACTGTAAACAACTGCGAGCTGCAAAAGTTCAGACATTGTTTGGAATGATATTGAATAACAGCGCTGTGTGTTCCTGGATACTGAGCCAGTCTTGTAGTAACTAATGAACAGCCAGGACTCAGGATCCCCCTACATGGCATTTAAGCCTGGATCATGCTGTAAACAACCACGCTCCACCAATTATTACACCGCCAGCCTGTTACAGTGACTGGTTAACTCGGCTCTGCGGTCACAGTGCAACACACAGCTCACACTGCTGATCATCCTCACATGTACGGCAACTGTAAGGCTTTCACTGCTGCCTGCTTCCTGGTTCATTTCCGGCTTGTTCACCAAAAACAGTTTTCAGCCACTTAAAAAAAAGCAGATTTTGCACGAACACAGATCAGTTGATATTTTAGCTTCTTGCAGGCCTGAATCAGACCTCCTCTATTATTCAAAGTCTATTTGTCCAAGAAAGTAAAAGCCTGAGACAAACAGAGCTGTGAGGATTTTCAAAAAGCCATGCGTCTGGTTGTTTTAGGTAATTTACTTATAATGCTGAGCTGTCAGTTGTTTCCTTCCTTCCCAGGAGTTTCAGTTCACTTCAATTCAATAACAACTCGCTGAGAATAATCAGGAAACTTTCAGTTCTTTGAAGCTTCTGACTGACTTTCAAGAATAATCATGTGACTTAAACATATCCCGTCACATAAAAGACAAGACACTCGATCTGTGTGGAGATTAACATTCTTCTATTTAATGCAAGAAACAGGCATTAATGCCATATTTGCTTTGTGTCCTCCACAGTCTGAGGTTTGACAGGCAGCCTCTTCTTTACATCGTCCTCCTCTGTGTTGGTTTAACAGCACCCAACTCCCACTTCAGCACCAACACTCTAAATATTTGCAAAACAGCGACACATTGCATTTTCCTCCGCCAATTTTCTGGAAATCCAAGAAAGATTAACACTACACTGGGATGAAAAACCTGGCTGTTTGTCTCCACTTGTCCACAACCTAAAAACATTTATTTCTTTTGATTAATCATAGCGAACTGAACTTCTGATAAACACATTAACCACAGCAATTGCTTTCTTTTTTCTACATGATCAACAATCACTACATGCAAATGAAATTCAGCTTGAAAATTTGGTCAGGGACTCGTTAAAAATGTTGAATTCATTGTTTTGTGATTCCACTTACTTCACATTACTTACTTAAACAACCTGCGGGCCGGTTTGAGAGTGTGCAGTGTCATGTATGGGTATTCAACATGGGAGTTACATCACTGCCTGAACACCAATTCAAGACTTAACACCTGTCGGCCTGCAGAGTGTCAACACGCCGCACATTTCATCTAATGGGCTTAGAGGGTGGATTATATTTCTACACACGCTGAGGCAGACCTGTGCAACGAGCACGTGGCATCTCTCCTGAAAAGGAAGCCGTGATGTTCAGGCCGACTCCATCTGGTTTTAACTGCATTAAAAATAAAATTGACCTTATGGCATGTTATATAGTTAGACATGAACTCTTCTACACACACACATGCATACACCAATCTTGCAGACACGTAGGAGTATATGAAACTCACAGGGACTGCACACTGAGTCACCATTCACTGTGAAAGGTTGGTTTTATCATTTCCCAAACATCCGGTCCCAAGGGACTGATGCAACATGGAAAAAGAAAGATATGAATCAGCAGAGTTACAGGCCTGCACCCAGAAAAACACCAGGCTCATTATTAATTCTGGGTCATTTTTATTTTATTTTATTTATAGTATTCCCTACAATAAAAACCTACAGTCAGCTGAATGTTGTTCTCAGTGTGATTAACCTTTTGGTACACACTTTATATGAATAAAATAAACAGTATAATCATGCTGTTTAACATTTTGTTGTTCTCTTGGCTTTGTCGTCTTTTAATCCTGTTCAGCTGCAGTTGCACATAGTGTGTCTGCAAATGTTTCACAATAAAAGCCTTGTTAAGAATTGAAGGTGGATCTATGCACTTAAAGGGCTTTTAATTTGAAACAATTACAGCAAGATTTGAGTTAGTAGTAAAAACATGAAGCAGAATCTTTAACATTTTGATCTGCTCTGCTCCTGATCGTGTGTAAAGCCTCAAAATTATACTCATGAAACAGAGGAAATTACAAATAAACGGCTGCCTCTAAAACACCCCGGCAGTTAGGGTGACTAATGCTCTGATCACTACTTCAAGAAATACGTTTTTCACAGATATCTGACTACACTCAAAGAGACACAGACGAGGGGAACCACTCGGATCCGAACGGACGTCATCAGAAATCAAACAGTGAAAACACACCCAGAAATGTGCACAAGCACACAGGCAGCTCCACTTCCTCATTGTGTGTCTGCTCTGGCTGTCAGATACCACACCTGCACATTAGCAACTGAAGAGGTCAGACCTCGACATGAACCCTAACAGTCATAAAACAACTTTCTCGGACTCATTAAACAGCGGCACCATCACCACTGCAGAAGTCAATGCTGAGTATCTGTGTCTGTTTGTTTATCTGTATTTATTCAGCAGGACACTTCCAATGGTCAGGTCGCAAATCTTTCAACAGTCACTCAGCACTCGGTCCAGTCCTCAAGCTGAATGTTATCCAAAAGACAGAGCAACTGACCACCGAGGAAACCTTAGAGGAACTGGGCAGTAAATCAAACTAAATGTCACACAATCAGAGACACTGTGACCCTGGCCTTTAATGCATTGCGACCTTTGCGGAGAGTGAATTATGTGAATTATGTTTATGAAAAGGCCATCCAGAGGCTACAGAGTAAAGTCTGCCAGAGACCCACTGGTCCTCTCATGTTGCTCACAGAGGCGCTGGCCACATGCACTTCTAATGACCTCACCAAAACACCACGCACACTTCACATGCATGGTTGTGCAAACACTCATCCGTTTCACTCCAGTTCAGCTACAGTAAACCTTTGTGTAACAGTAACTTTGATGCACAGATACCACAGTTTAAAAAAGAAAAACATAAAAGTTAATGTACTACTGCACAAAAATTTGTTACAAATCCACCTACCAACAAACACAAGTCCCCAAGTAGTATCCTACACATCAGGGGTAACTGATCCAGCAGCGTGCTCACCACTGCTTTCCTGTGAACAGCAGGAATGTGATGACTGCAGGAGACACTGCAGCCGGTTTCTCCTTCAGTTCTGACATGAACCACTCAGGACAAGTCCCAAACTGCCTAATACATTTAATTAAGTGTAATATATACATTTGGATGTACATGTGAGGTCTTTCGAGGTTACCCAGAGTCATCCCCGTACAACACCTCTCAGTAAATGACAAGCTCTGGCGAGAACTGAACACATTTTGATCTATTAGCAAACCGTATGAAACAAAATTGGCAACTACACTGAATTCATTTAGCATAATTTTTCTCTTTTCCAAAAATTCAGTTTTACAATTGTAAAAATAATACTAACAATAATCTTTATTTATGCAGCACTTTTCAAAAATCCATGTTGCAAAGTGCTTGAATGATGAGTTATATGAAACTTCAGACTGTAAACACAGCATTTTTTCATTATAAAAAATGAGTCAGTTCTTATAGAATCAGGTTCTGATTCTGGAGGTCTATTCTGGAGGTCTTGTTTTTAAAGCCTCAAGTGGCCAATTGAGGAACTGCAAAGTATTTACACTATAGTCTCTGGTATTCAGCTACAGATGTGAAATAAAATAGTTAAAAAAATTGTATAAAAAGTTTTAATTCATTACGCATTTTCTCCTTGCAGATCCCAAATTTTCTGCCTACGCTCGTGTCATGTGCCTGTGCAATTTTTGAGATGAACTAAACGCCACAGAAACCTCTTCACATGGTCCAATGTGCTTACACAGAAACTGCAGCCTACAATTCAAACAAGTCATTATAGTTTGAAAATGAACTTTTCACCACACATTTGAACAAATATTCAAATATGGAGTAAAAAGTGACGGCCGAAAGCTATAGTATAGACACATTATCCAAACTGTTGTTTAGTTGACACAGCAAGTTCAGAAACAAAAAAATCACAAATCAAATACAGGATAGTGGATACAAGTTCCTCTAATCTTTGCTGATCTCAGTGGTGTGACCATCCTCTTTTCAGGTTATAAAAGGAAACAGGGCAAACACACACACTAGTACAGGTGTTGGCAGAATTAAAGCCACAGGTGTAGATCAGGAAGAGAATAACTGTCAATCTATCAGTCATAAATTATGTAAGTTGTGGTGCTGAGATAAAGAGAGTAAAAAACTTTCCCCATGCAGAGACTTGAATGAAAGGCCCAGATTGTGTCTTTGTATTATTCATAACAATCTATTAATGAAATTCAAGATCTTACAGAAGCTTAAGCCGATGCCTTAAAGTGCATCAGGTGAATTAATGGAGTAATATTCTGTTTAGTTTGACAACATTTAGCCCATATGGGACACAGTGTTCAATAAAGGCTGCTTAAAACATTGAACTCTGAATCAATATTATTCATTTTTTAAAAACTAACATCCTAATCTAAACTTATGAACCAAGCAGCATTACATACTGTTAAGAAAATGAGTGTTAAAAGGCTGTATTTTTAATTATTAGCTACAGTCCCAGCCATATACAAATACGAAAAAGATAGTTAAGTTACTCTTTAACTATCCAACTTCAAACCAACTATTCAACTGCATTAGACAAATAGAGACCCATCCGTACTCAGAATTAAAAGTATTTCCCTTATCTGATTTCCATATCCAGCACCCGGCTATAAATGACCAGGAGTTGCCTGTAAGCCTTTACAGAAAGGTCATCAGAGGCACAACAGCACTATCATTTACAAATGGAGGTGGGAGGGGGTCAGTTGTAACCTGATGTGAACATCTTTCTGGGAATCTAACTTTAGCAACACTCAATGGAAAAGACAGAGTATTCTCAATCTTTCGAGGAACTTTAAAAAAAAAAAAGTGACATTTATAGAGTGTTTGTTTTAATGAACCAATCCCTGAACAGTGGCTCTGTTCAATAATGAGTTGGAAGCATAACCGAGCATGGAGGACTATTGGGTTTATCCTTTCCAAAAACCAAAACAGTGTGAGAACTGGATTAACTTTGTTTGTCTGCTCTAATCAAAAGCTAACTAAAGATTTAGGTTATGGTTTTAGAAAAAGCTTCATGTACCATGGCACAGTAACATCGCACACATGGTGAATGAACAACACTTTTGAGACCTGGTTGCTGCTTCCTTTTCTGCATACAGTCTACAGCAGCTCTGTACTTATGACTCAGGTGGATACAAGGTTTTTGACCCACTCACAAAATGTTGTTGACTACAAATGAGAAGCCATGATTTTTTTAGATGATAGATCTGCACTGTTATCACAATATACTAGTGGTGTAAAATGATACATGACAATCAATTCAGGGTGAGGTTCAGTAAGTCTTATTAACTGTTTTTTTTTACAATAAACTAAATCAAGTGAAGTAAATAAAGCTTTTTTAAACACGATGTTGGGCAGATAAAACATTACCTTCATGGTTACATTAAATATGAATATAATGCATTGTTCTTGATTGAGTTTTATTGATGTGGCTGCCTTAACAGTTACAATAAGAACTGTCTGAAATCAAAAACTAAGGTTTTAAACTGTTGAAAATGTTCATATATGCATTTGTTTTACCCCCAAGCCACATACTGTAAATGGCATATGTGCTGCGTCAGACCAGAAAGCCTGACCTGCATAGCAACAGTAACTAAGGAGTCTGGGGTTTGCAAAAGGTCAAGGGCCATGCTGCAAAAATGTCCAGAACTCACATCTTCAATTGTTAAAGTGGAAAAAGGGGCCCACTGGTAATGTAAAGCAGGCTTCACCAGGGACGGATTTATGTCCTTATTTCCTTTGAGGTGTGTGTGTGTGTGTATGCGTGTGTGTGTGTGTGTGTGTGTCAGAAAAGCAGGACAACTCCTGAAGGACTTATCAATGAGGCCATTCATTCTGTAGTCACAAACACTCCGTTGACCAAAGTGTGCAGAGGGGCCGGAGTTACCTGAAATCCAACAGACTAGGAACAAATTAACTCTTACATCAAATGAAATGTAACAAACTTTTACTTCTGTTTTTTGTTTTTTTTTTAAACCCACAGATCTGGCTCAGTTTATACACACTGCAGTTTATACCATTTCTAGGATAGGTGACTGACTCAAAGCTTACAGAGTTCAACTCCAGGAGAACTACTGTCCCTACTATGATTAATGTCTCCATCTGTTTGAATGGCTGAAGTTCGACCACTGTTGTCCACTGTGAATGCACAATCACAGACAGGATGCTGAAGCCACTCATCAAGGGGGCAAGAAGAAAGGGGAGGAAGACAACACTTGATATTCCCTCTAAAACTGAAAGAGAGCAACCTCATTGTGACTCTGTGAAATAGATCACAAATGTAAACAGTGGCATTCCTGAACCTATCACAATGCCTGTTGAACTTAATACCTAAAAATACCCCCAAAAAAGTATCACTGAGCATTATAAATGTATTTTCTACAGGTCAGTGGCTGTGTAATATTTACCAGCTTAACACTAATGACCACTTAAACCTCACAGGCATGGACTAAACTTAACATGGGCCCCACGTATCCTTCTTTTACAAACTCCTGTCACGCGTACATGTGCTCCTGTCCCCACAGACACACATGAAGAAACCCACTCAGGTTTAACATGTTAGTTTGGCCCCGTGGGGTCATGTGACAAACTCGTGCCACTTTTGAAAATAGACGTGAACACACACAAACACACACAGCATTAACTTATTTGGGTGAAGGAAATAAACAATGCTCTCATACTGTTATTACGGTTTAATTAATTATTTTATGGATTATTATTTTTGTTAAATGATTAGATGAGCGTTGACTCAACTGACTGACTATTTGGTTATTTGAGAAAATAGGGGGGAGGGGGAATAACCTAAAGCTTGGTAGCAGTTGAAAATCCAAAAGATATTCAGTTTACAATATCAGAAACAAGGACAGATAAAAACCCTTTTTGACACATTTTTAAATAATTTATGAACATTGTTGCTGCTTAACATCATTTACTTGATTACTTTCCATGAAGGAGTTACTCTGTTAGGGTACAAATTGTAGGTAAAATGTTCTCTCCGTTCCCAAAACCCATTTCACCCCGTTAAATGGTCCAATGTGGCTGGTTAACTCTGAGATCCAAAAGCCTGTGAGAGACACAACCAATGAGGCCCCGAGACGAAAGTACTTCAGGCGTAAGCTCACCCCACATCTGGATCTAATGTGAAGGCTCGTATTCATTACCCTGCTTTGTCTGAAGCTCAGGCTCAACCAACTTTCTTATGTGTGAATGTCGAGCACTTTGTTTCATACTTTAACATCCCACTGTTGATACTCTGTTTGGAAGCTTTTGGATTCAAGTGTTTGTTGTTCATTTTATTTACATGTTTTTCTTTGTGTATTTCCACCATATGTAAATTGTGTTTTGTTGTGTAACCTTGGCTGATTCAGCTGCTGCTGTATGTCGCTGCCAGGACACAAAGTTTTTTTAGTTTTCTGGTTAACAACATTAAGTAGCAGGAAAATGGCGCAACTAGTTAGCTGGAGTTATACAGATTATGTGTGACAATAAACATTTCACACCGAGTGCGTTTTGCTCTTATGAGGCGTGTTTTGATTGTCAGAACAAGTTGTTATTAGGAAAACGCTGCTGTGAACCGTACCCTGATGAGTCAATTACAGTGAACACATACATATAATTAAACTGTTGCAGAAGCTAAGCAGCGGAGCCCTTTAAAAAAAAAACTGTTTTATAAAAATGGTGTGAAGTTAGATTTTTTTTTTAACATCTGGTCAGAACAAGAAGCATGTGCACATGGAAGTGTGGTAGGAGAAGTTAACTACAACTCCCATGGTGCATTTTGGCAAGAAATATTTAATCATCATGCTTAAAATTCAGACACATAAAAAGGTTAAAAATTCTAGCATTGAGGAAAAAAATGAAAAGAAACTACTGCTACTTTATATTCCCACGCATCATTTTCAGAGGGAAATATTTTACTTATTTCCACATTGCAAAAATGACCTGTTCAATGTTTGCAGAGTCATACTGTTGGAAAAGGTCTCATTTCATTCCAGCTCAAAAGTTGGCCACCGACACAGGAATTGGTGGATTTTCCCCATCTAAATATAAGTCTCATATTTCCCTTTTTTCCAAAAACTTCACCAGGCTACAGAACTCTCTCATGCAAATACATTTCAAAATAAAGCTCGATACTGTTCGTGTACAAATAAAATCAAACTCAGAATGAAGTGCTGCGGTGGCTGTGTGTTCGCTGGCATTAGCAGTTCAAACTGTGCATGTTCAGTAGAAAAATGGTGTGTAAAGTGTGTGGTACAGGTGATTGTTCTGAATATTTTCCTGGTTGTTCCTCCACGGCTTACAGCGGGCTCACTGACGTACAAATATATTACAAACTGCGAGTGTTACATCATCTTTAGTCATTGTGAGGAACTTCCTTACTGGGTAAAATAACTCAAACTCGTCACTGTAAGAGTCATTTGTTCTGTGTTAACACTAAAAATCAAGGCAGTAGTAGACAAAGAATTACATGGAAATATCAGTGGTCACTCAAACTACAAAACTCTATTATATAAGATACTTTCAAAATATAAAATGTAAAGAATTGCTCTGTCAGCTACAGATGATGTTTTACTGACCCCCAGAGGGAAATATTCAACAGCTGAATGCTCTGCGTGTTCTCCAGGGAGATCAGAGTTCAGAGTACCACTCCTCGGGAGCTGATAAGTTCATGAAGCCCGTCCTGTCTGTGCAGAGGTCACCTTGCCACCACAAACAGAAAGTGATACAGCAAGCGTTCACGTTCTCCACTGCGATTAGAGAATATCCCCTGGTTACACACCTATTAATAGACAACAAGAAGCTCTGGATCTTTTAGGGACAATGCAGACTGCAGGGGAGCCCGATGCGTGTGGCTGTCATGCAATCTTTCCATTGAGTCCTGACCCTTCAGAAGGCCGGCATGTGAGACTTACTCAGCTCAGCGCAGAATAGATAACACATTACGACGCGGTCAAATGCACTGCTGCACCAAAGTGGAAATCACAGCTAAGGCTCAAGATCTGTGTTGCTAAAAAGCTTGAGGTTTTGGTTCTGTGCCAACCCCCGCTGGGTGACTTGGACTACTGGATGGGGGGCAAGCTGGGTGGCTTAAAGAGTCCAGGAGGCTGTGAGGCAGAGCTTCTGCAGCATAACAAAAGATTTCACATTGGAAAGACGACAGCCTGCAAACATATGTAAAATAAGGCTAAAGGAAGACAAAGGAGGTTGCAAAGAAGTTCAATCCAACCACAGAGATGTAACAGGAGGACAAAGAAATGGACACAAACAGAAACAGATGGAACTTCTACATCAGGGATTTTGTTTTTGTTTGTTTGTTTCTGAGAGCTCTAGTATAGTTAACAATTAAATAAATGTGTTGTATATTGTCTCTTTATACAGCTTTTCATCTATATACAATTAAATCAATCAATCAATCAAAAAAAAGAGAAAAAAAAGTCAATTTTCCAATACAAAAAGGAGAAAATGTGATAGCTATTCACAGTCCTGTAAAAATAAACAAAAATCTGTCAAATAAATTAAAAAAAATCAATCTACAAAACCACACATTTTTGCTGTGTTTTTTCAGCACGCTGGTTTTCATGCGTTTAAAAATGAATAGGGACAAAATCAGCTATTTCAAACAGCAGCGTGGACATTTCCCTGGTGTAAATGACACCTACGGGTGGGGTGTCCTCTTCACGTGTTATTCAAATAAATCACAGTGTCATAATGTGTCCACTTCCCGGAGAGACCGGCTATGAAAACAACAGAGGTCCGGCTGGTCAGCAGCGGACAGGAGGACAGGAGCGGGGGGAGGGGGGACATCACCGACGTCCCATGTGGATGCAGGAGAAAAAACGGCGGGCAGGCAGCATCCCACACACGGTGAATGAAAAAAATTACGTCGGTTTATTTCTATATATAAAAGCCGGTTACTTGTATCACGCTGGCTTAAGGGTAAAAGGATTAAATAACGGTCGCGGAAGCAGAGAGGATCAACTGGTCCACACACACACGAAGCTAATGGAGGAGAGGAGAAGCTAGCTAATTTACAGATTAGCTCAAGTTGGGATGTGAAGAGAAGAGGAGCCGCTGTATTCAGCCTCTTTGTCTCCGTGTTACACAGCAGTGAGAAGGTTATTTCTCACACATACACACACACGCGCGTTCACTCACCGTGGGTTTTGACGGGTATGGCTCAGTTTCAGCCCGGTGTGTGAGAGAGAGTCGCTCCCGGTGGGTGTCCTGTCTCTCGGCCCCGCGGTCAATCCAGCAGCAGCAGCAGCAGCAGCAGCAGCAGCTCCGGGTACCAAACACACATCAGACTGGAGAACTTCTGGATGGTGCTGATGGCATCACAACCGCGGCGCATGCGTAGGGGAAGCCTCTCGCTGTGCGTTGCAGTGGAGGAATCTGACGAAACGCACGTGCGCTCTGAGTGGGCGGGGCAGGGCTTAAACAGCGCGCGTGCTTCACTGCTCGGACGGACATTAATATACCATGGTGGAAAAAGCATGTTACAGAATTTTGTATCACTCATAATTAATTGAAATCAATTTTACAATAAGTGCAGACTGAATACAAAAGATTGACTGGCCCCGTATTTGATTATTAAAACCTGTAGTTTGGCAAAACCCATGAAAACCAAACAAATCAAAATGTTTTTAACTTGTATCTGTTTTCATGGAGCTTTTGATGGCCGGAAACCAGTTGTGAGGCTTCCTTTCTCTTGTGTGATAGTAAACTTAACTTTTTTGTGGTTGGGTGGGGGCGAATATCTAAATATTTAAAAAAAAAAAAAAAAGTACTGAGTGTCTCATTGTCAACATCGTCGTTTTTGTGATGAAATCCTGCCCTCTCTCTCCATCCCGCTTCTTCTCTGCAGCAGGGTGATTATTGTACACACTGAGAAGATCAGAGAGGACTTGGCGACATGTCTGGGTGTGGTGCTCATAGAGACAGAACATGACAATCATATCAGATGTGAAACCATTACAGCTGTGGGAAGATAAGTGCATTCTGCACTTCGGCCCTTTCCCTTTTTATTACTGTGTGTCCTGTAGTGTTATCACTACAAGCTAAAGAGAAGGAAGTACTACCTATACACTGTGTACTTGTGTATCAGAACTTACATCCCAGAGATGTTCAACAATCCATGTTTTCTTGTTGTCATGCATGGAGAGTGTCAACACTAACCATATGCAAAATAGTCATAAAGAGATACAAAACAACCTCCAAGAGATGATTAGCAACTACACAATTACCCTAGTTCATACCATCGTCATCCTCCACTGGAAAAAAAGAAATCACATGCTCTCAGTCATGTAATTGTAATCAGATCTGACCCTGTAAGACTTTCTGTGAAGTCCTTAAATCTTCAGTTAATAAGAGATTGGAGCATCTGGAATGTCTCCACTCGTATAATGTGCTTTTGTCTAATTACTGCAGCCGTCACCATCTTCTTTCAAACATTTCCAGCTGACAGCGTATGAGGATGCTCTTGGCGCAGCGATGTGACAGCCCCTAATTGGAATATTCATAACACTCATTCTGTTTCTGCTAATGAGGAGGATGAAGAAAAGGAGGCCGACGGCGGCCCGGTTGGGTTTGGATACGTGAGATGAGAGAGAGAAGATTTGTGTGTCTGCTGATGAAGAAAACCAATACAATAATACTTTGTTCTAATGTTTCCACCTCCTGGAGTTTCTGACCCCTTGATCCAGTTAACCATTTTGTTCAGAACATTTAAATTGTGTTTTGCCAAGGTGTTAAACCTCAGAGCAATCCTTACCCCACCCTCTGACCACTGCACCATTGAGCCTTATTTTACATACTGTTCCCTCCCCACTTTGTGCCTATTACCTCTTTGTTGTAGTGTACTTCTTGGTTTACAGCAAACTTTGGATGAGGACTTTGCCTGAATTTCTTCAGCACTGCAAATAGTTTGTATTATCCTCATGTCAGCACCCACCCAGCTCATATTTATTTGGCCCCACACCCCACAACAGGCAGGATGGCCGGGGTTGTTGGTCTGTCTGTTCACAGGACTCAGTAAGACAATAAACAGTTTTGAGGGAGACAGAGACGCTCACTCCTGTTTTGTTGATTCACCCCAGACCTCAGCTCAAACCCTCACATAGGGCAAGAGAAGAAAACAAAGGCATGGTGGGGGAGGACATAAAAAGTGGGGGGATGGTGACTACAGGAAAAACAGAGAGGGAAAAACAGATTTTGTTTTGTGGAGGGTTCAGCAGGAGATTTTGGGGTGGTAGGAATGCATGCTGTAAGTGAAAACAGTGTGTGTGTGCATGATGATCTCCTTCTGCTTTCATAAGCTTCTCTCCTCACATGAGAGGATCTCAGTCATTTTAGCACCCTAAGAACAACTCCTTCATAGTTTGCATTTTTTTTTTTACAATAGTCAGACAAACTTTGAGACCATAAAAAACTGCCAATGTGTAAAGTCCAAGATGTCACAGACTGTACTCGTGCTCCTATTAAAGTAACAAACCTGCTGACAAGATCATTCCCTTAGTTGCATGTCTCTGTCTTTATCTATTTGCAGGTGTCTTTTCATTTCTTCACACTCTCTTTATTCATGTACTATTATGATGTAACATTACTGGGTCAGTATGTTTGTTTAATTATTTAAGTTTTACTCAGACCAGATTTCTTTCTCTATTACACACAAAGAGCTGATTTACACATATCTCCTGGAGACTTGCTCAAACTTCAACCAACCTTTACTTTAATCTGTAAGACGTGTATGAATATAATACACTCAGATGCCAGTTTATTAGGAACACTCTGCTAAAATTAATGCAGTCTGATCGTGGACTAGAAATGAATGAAGCAACCTGGTCTCAAAAATGAGGCCAATGCAGAAGTGCAAACAATTGCAATAATGGCTCCAGATAAAAATGGTCCTTTTCAATCATGAAATACTCAATGTTTTTTTCCACAAGTTATTCGGAGCTAAAGTCTTCTTGCCAGTGATCTGGTGGTCCATCTGAAAAAAAAAAACATGGTTAAGTAGATATTACTCTTCAAAAAGAGGTTTTGGGGTGTGGTTAGTTTGATTGACAGGTCTGGTCTCCATTGGGAGTTGCCTTGACCTTGAGTCCCACACACATTGGGTATTGTCCTTGAGTTCAAGAGTTAGACCCACCTCCTCACTCACTTGTGGTTTCAAACGACCAACCTGGCGACATTCAAATGCTAAACCCCTGAGTCCATAAACCAACAGTAAGTAAGTAAGCTTTATTTATATAGCGTTTTTCCCAGACAAGAGTCACAAAGCGCTTTACAGTAGAAACATATAAAAAAGAAAGTATAAATACATATAAAAGTAAGCAAGCATGTATAAAAACAGTCAAATATAAATACAGTGAAGAAGGAAATTAAAAGAAATATGCATCACACATCACCCGGTAAGAATTGATTAAAATGCCTGTATAAATAGATGGTTTTTTTAAATGGTTTTTAAAAACATCAACGTTGGTCAGGGAGTGCAGGTCAGAGTTAAGTTGGTTCCAGAGGCAGGGCGCAGTGACATGGAAAGAACGGTCACCCCAGGTTTTAAAACGTGCTCATGGGACCATGAGCAGATTCTGCCGAGCTGACCTCAGGCTTAGAGCTAGACTATAAGGCTTTATTAGCTTGTAAATATAAGCAGGAGCCTGACCATGGAGGGCTCGAAACGTCAGCACCAAGATTTTAAAGTAGATGTCGTACATGACAGGGAGCCAGTGGAGGGACTTTAAAACAGGGGTGATGGGGGCCCTTTAGTTTGAGCTAGTCAGCAACCTTGCAGCTGAATTTTGTACAACCTGCAGGCGAGCCAGCTCTTTTTTATTCAGGCAGGTGAAGAGGCAGTTGCAGTAGTCCAACCGCGAGGACACAAACGCGTGTATGATCATTTCGAGCTCAGTTTTAGACACCAAAGGCCTGAGCTTGGAGATGTTTCGAAGCTGAAAGAAGCAGCTTTTGACCATCTGCTATGAGTGATATTCTAGCGGCTTTATTGAAAAACACCCCAAGATTCCTGGTGACATCATGTGAGCTTCGTCCATCCATGAGTCAGATACACCAGTCTTGCAATGACTCTCAGCTCCATGAAGGTTATGTTATTAGATTTTTGTTTCTTTCAGAGAGCTGTTGATTCAACCATGTGTTAACCTTGGATGCTGTTTGTGGCCCTGTAAACTTTTATTGCATTGTACTGACTTGTTTCTATGATTTTTTTACTATCATATTTTAATAGGTAAGAATTACCCAAGTAAAACACCCTCTCATTGTAACAGCACCACAAACTACATCCTCTAAAATGACTGTACAGCCGGGTCGCCTCTCTGAACCTGCACTTCACTACATAAATAGTTGCCGACAAGTTTTTTGGTGCAGTGAGAGACGGCATAAAACAGCAACAAAATAAAGTCGCGTATAAAAGTAGCCTTATCTTCAAACAAGCTTTGCATGTCAATTAAAATAAGTTTTAAGACAGGATTTAAAAGTGTGAATGTTCCCTGCCGTTAACCTGGACTCAGGCATTAAAAGTTCACTGATGTACTCTGTGATACAAATCTGTAATGAAAACCAGGCATGGAGCACGGACCCATATGCAGACACCAAGGCATGGAGGAAGCGTAAAAGCAATGTTTAATAAACAATCTAGGTCATGCACATGGTAGGCAGTCAGGGCAGTCAGGGCAGGCAGAAGTATCCAAAGCAAAAGGCAAAAGGCAAGGTCAAAAACAGACAAGGGTCAAACAAAACAAGACGGTGGCTGAGCAAAAGACAAGACCGTGAGCTAGAGACATCAACAAAGTGGCCACCAGACAAAGAGACACATGAGCTTAAATCAGTGTTTCCCAACCCTGGTCGTTGAGGAACACTATCCTGCATGTTATAGATGTGTCCCTCTTCCAACACACCTGATTCAAATGACCAGCTCCTCATCAAGCTCTGCAGAAACCTGATAACGATCCTGATCATCTGACTCAGGTGTGTTGAAAGGAGGAACCATCAAAAACATGCAGGATAGTGTTCTCCGAGGACCAGGGTTGGGAAACACTGGCTTAAATACACAAGGTAACAAGGCACAATGAAACACAGCTGGAGAGGACAATCAGGGAGCAGGTGAGACAAGACAAATCATGACAGACGTGATGAAGCAAGGGCAGGAAGTAAGACTTGAACATACACAGGAAATGAAATGACAAAGACAAGCACTGAAAACACAGAACATGAAACATTAAACTAAACAGGACATGGAAAGACATAGACAAATGTAGTGAAAATCAGAAAAACTAAATACAAGGAATCATGAGAAACAGAAATAAAGCCAATAAAACCAAAAACACAAGGAGTCAGGACAAAATCTTTCACCTAAAAATGATCCGTATGTATATGTGTTATCAAGTTCACATGGCTTTATATTAGTATGTTATCTTGCCAACATTTGTTTTGCAGATATTTGGCCACGATGTTCCAGAAAATGAAGAAATAATGTAAATAAATAAACAATTTAATGTCAAACTCATGGTGGTGTTACAGGGGAAACCAGGACATCGACACAGTCACTGGGATTCAACTTCTGAGAAACATTTTATTTGTACTAATCCATCTGGTAGAGTTTAAATGTTTCATAGGATAATTAAAAACATGTGTGCCACATATTTATTGTATCATATAGTTTACAGAGTGAGCAAAGATGTAAAAAAAATGAGCTGGAGCTCTTCTGAAGTGGGGATTAAGTTGCAAGGGAGAGAAGTGAGGTTACAGTTAAAGTGATTTAGAGCTGGGGCCTGATCAGTGACTGGAGAGAGTAAATAAATGGATCCACTCTGCTTTGTTTTGTGCAGTGCAACATTAACATGCTGGTATTGAACTGGAGTAATGGTTTTTCCATTTGAAGTCGATCTAATCGGTTGCAACGGTGGAATGTAACTAAATACATGTACTCAAGTACTGTACGTATGTTTTGCTTCATGACATTTCATTTGCCGTTGAAGTTATTTTACATTATTAAGATTTAAAACTAAACTACACTAACTGATAAATGTGAGTAGATTCAAAACAATTATTCCACTGATGGGAAATTCATTGACAAGAGTTTTCAGGAGCATCAGAGTAGAGCTGCTGTTGGGATGGTTCCTGCATCTGATCCGGATGGTTCCTGCATCTGATCCGGATGCCTCCTGGAGGTTTACCATGCTCGGCCAACTGGGCGGAGACCCAGGGGTTGGACTAGGACCCACTGGAGGGATTATATCTCCCAGCTGGCCTGGGAGCAGCTGGGGATCCCCAGGGACGAGTCGTAAGAAGTTGCAGGGGACAGTGCTGTCTGGCCTCACCATGACCCTGATTTAGTAAGTGACACAGAAAATGGATGGATGGAGTTTTGATGATGCAATGCATGCAAAATTGTGTGATTTAATCTTTTCATGGTGAGAACAGATGAGCTTTTCATTTAAGGAGTGATGTACTTCATTGATTGTGGTGATAGGTGGAAACTCAGTGACTCATGTATGAACATCAAATCTTGTGGCAAATCATCTGAAGGTTATTGAGATATTTTGATTTTACTGTAGTTGGACCAAGTGGTGCTTCCAGCCTTAAAGCCTCTGAACCAGTGTTGCTAAAAACTAAACAATTTCTGTGCAACTGAAGATGAATGACTTTTAAACTTAAACCTACCTTCAGGCATTTCAGACTGGGAACATGCAGAGGGCATCAGGGGATAAGGCTTGTTGTTATTACATCATTTAGCCTAGAAATTGTACCCAAAGTACATATTGTTTACTTGAGTCTGTCCTGGTTCAAACTGCACACATCTAACAAATCGTGACGTTCGCAATTAGACAGTGACGTTAGTTTTTACGGTCAGTTAAACGTCCAGTATCGATTTGTTTGCCTCACCCACTGCGTTGTGAACTCCCTCACGTTTGTTCAAACCCACTTATCTTTGCCCCACTTCCCTTTGTCCCAGTTTACTCCTCAGTACCTTTTTATTCCTAATGTACTTTTCCTCTTCATGCGTCACTCACCATTTCTGTTTCAAACAGAAAACAGGTGTGGAGAATACAGACTAAAGCTTTATCTGACTTTGTGAAATTGAGCGTGCTTCCACTTTATCAACATGGTGAGGAAATGCCCTCCCCTTTGTTCTAGAAGTATTTAATTACCAGCAGGTTTGACTCATTTATGAGACGATGACAGCTTTTGGCATCCTGGTGGTTTATTGGTTCAGAGATGTACCATGTGACTGCAAACATCCTGCTTTGTTTCATGTCATCATCCTTTTGGCCTCAAGTGTGAATGACTTGATTATCTTGTTACAATGGCACCTCTACAGGGATGGGAAAGCAGCAAGTCAGTTCCTGAAGTTGATGAATTGGAAGAAAGGACCAAACTATAGATAACCATGTAAGAGCATCTTCAGGGATCATGGAGGCCCAAGACTCAGTGATTCTCATAGGATATGAAGGCAGGCCTGTGTGGGTTGATCCCACAGCAGAGCTATTGTAGCTCAGACCTCCCTGTTGGCTGGGATCACAGCTCGCTGCATATGAAGCTGTGTAGCCTCAGATCCCCGTCCACCACTGAGAACCCCTACAACTGACATATGGGCATCAGAACGAACACAAGAAGGTGGCCTGGTCTGATGAATCGTGTTTTCTTTTCCATCACAGGTGTTTCCCAGTGGAGGAGATGGCAGCAGCAGGATGCACAGTGGAGGCTGGGTGATGCTTTGTGTGCTGGGAAACCCTTCCCCTGGGGTCCTGACATTTATGTGGATGTTACTTTGACATGTACCACCTACCTAAACATTGTTGTGGACCACATGCAGTGGCCTCTTTCAGCAGGATAGTGCTCCGTGCCACATTACAAACACTGCTCAGGAACGGTCAGCTCAAGCATCTGTGGGATGTGCTGGAAAAAACACAAGGAGGCCCCACTTTGCAACTCAGAGGAGTTAAAGGATCTAACGTCTCGGTGTCAGATACCACAGCACACCTTTAGAGCTCTGTGGAGTCCAGGCCTCTGTCAAAGCTTTTTTGGCAGCATGAGGGCATTAAGCAGATGGTTCAGAGCAGAGGTTGTGGCTGATCAGTTTTTACACTAAATCCAACTTTAGTGTATAATAGTATCATGAGGTTGGGGCACCCACATTGTAATTCTTCAACTCTTCATCACTTTTTTTTTGTGCCAAGCCCCCGTTTCCCCTCTCAAAGCTGATTTGTAGTGTTTTGTACTCGCACACTTTGAAAAAAAACTAAAAGCGCAGACTGCTCAGGTCACATTTCCTCAATCAGCCAAACTTTATGAATGATAGTTAAACCTCTGGTAGTAAAGTTGTCAAGTTATTGATTGATTCGGAGCAATTTGGAGCAATTTGGTGTAGAAGTTGATTTTTATTTCACCAGTAAAGACAGAAAGGAATCTGTCAGAGATACACATGTGTCCAGGAAAAAGGAAGGATAGGAAAGAATGCTGAATGAAAACGAGGGAGGGCGGGTGAGGTAGGGAGAGTCTGCTTTCTGCTGGACCTCAACTTTGAGATCACAGGCTCTTCGACACATGAGTAAAATGACATTTATCTGGAATGGCGGGGCACGTATAGAGCAACATATACAGGGATCACGTGTACAGAGAGACACATGGTGCTCGGTGATTTACTGCTGCCATGAAGTCTTTGATCCTGAGCTCAGGGTGACCTGGTGTTGTCTGCTCTGAAGGTCACTGTTAACCTCCTTCTGCAGCTCCCCCTGCTGTGTGCATGCAGGTGGCAACAGTAAGGCTGAGGCTGAGAGGTGTGCCGGTAGTCGTGGTTGAAGATTTGGTCAGGCGTTGGTTTGTGTGGATTCGAGTTCAGAACTGACAAATTTCGATGCATTTGGATATGGGCAGGACAGAGACATACCGTATTTTCCGGACTATTGAGCTCACCTGTTATAAGCCGCTATTGAATTTATTCGAACAGTTTCATGTGGTCCACTCTGACCGGGTCTGATGTGACGAGGCTAAATGTATCGGCGGCACGGAGCTTGCTAGCTTGTAAAAAGCCAACAAGCTTCATGCCGCCGATACATGAGAAACACCGCTGTTTAAGTTCAAAGCGTCGGAAAAAAGTAGCAGCTTATAGTCTGGAAAATACGGTAATTAACTTTCAGCACCTGGACTTGGGCCATTATGGGGTTCAGACCTAAACAACCAAAACTAAAGACCGTATCTCTCAAATGTGGGTCTCAAAATTACTGTCAACAAAATCTGTGAGAATCAGGAAATGTAGAGTTTCATCGTTTCTTTATTTAGTAGATTCACTGTGAGGTTTTAAAGAGAACTGTGTACTCAGGGTTCAATATTTCAATGGAGATAAATCAACTAATGGAGACTTATTGACTGAAAGCTACCAGCGTTTTCTTTATTTGTAGCTATCATGGTTCTGTGGTGTTTATACGACAACTTCAAATAGAGGTAAAAACAGGTGAAAACAGGTCGACTGCAAAAATAGGCCAAAGTGCATGAGAACATCAGCCACACAATCTGCCACAGTTCCCATATCTGCTGAAGGACATCAGAGTGTGCAGACTAATGATCGCTGGGGGAAAGCAAACATTTAACGATCCCGGTATAGACGTACCAAACACAGTACAAGCGAGTTTGTTGTCGTCTCCAAACAGCTGGCGCAATACGTTGAATGAGCGAAAAACAAATAAAACGTAATCCAAACCAGATGACCGAGGTTTGCCAAGGACACTTAATGCATCCCGGTCTACAGTTTTTCACAATAAGTATCAATCTCAGGCTCTTGTGGATCAAAACATGAGACAAACTGTCTTTCTGTGTTAATTTAGGGACATTTTTTAACCACGTTTCCTACGACTTAACGCCATAATTAAAGCCATGTGCAGATTCCACCCATTTTTCCCCTCCAATCACAGCTGGGGTGTTGCTGTAGCTTCCCACCCCCAAAAGTAAGTCTTCAAAATGAAAAACAACTTTTCTATTCTTTTCTCTCTCACACTTTTTTTTTTTTTTTTTTTTTACGAAGTGTGCGTTCCCATGTGGTTTCCTGTCCTCCACGTCTTTATGTGAACACAACACTCTGCTCCTAAGTGTACATGCACCATAAAATGTAACACACACACACATTGGTGCACACACAAAAACACACAATGCAGCATTCCAGTGGTGGAGGAAGTATTTACATCTTTGACTGCAAGAAGTAACAAATCCTGCATAAAAAAAATCCAAGCTCATTAGCGTTATCAGCAACGTGTAGTTAAAGTATGAAAGTTGAATGAGTGGTTTGGTCTCTCTGGCTGATATTTTGTTATATATGACACTTATATTTTTAACAGTGAAGCAGATAAATCTGATTAATGGGAGAAGAAAGAAGAAAAAGCAGAAATACACAAATCATCTTTTTCTCTTATCTTTGATTTTTGTTGAGATATTGTATCAATCAAACTTTTACTGAAATGAAACCATGTGAAAAGTTCTATAAGAAAGAAAATGAGTGTTTGTTGGAGCTGTTAACAACTCATAGACATGACTAGCTGGAAATTCTGCTTTCATCCTTAGAAATCTGTATTTTAAAAGCTTGTTATATTCTATTATTAATCTTAAAAGTTTTAAAAGCCTTCAAATAACTGCAGTGGAGTAGAATTACAGTACTGCTTTTCCTCCTGAAATGTAGTGGAGTGAGAGTATAAAGTACCATAAATACTAAGTAAAGTTCAAGAAGTGAATGTATTTAATTACTTCCCAACATTCCCGAGCCCCTGACATCACAACTAAGCAACTAACTCCTTTGAAAGTGTGTAATGTGCCCTGACCCTCTATATGCTCTTTAAAGGTGTGAGAACCAGCCTAAATGTCCCCACAGCAGGGGTTTGAAACAGGTATGTGTCCACATGACAAGAGGGGGACACACCCACTCAGATGTGGACATAAAGCCTGCATGTAAGATCATTTATTTCAGTCCCAGCCCCTTTGTGCTGTTCTTGTATGTAATGTGTAACAGTACACACCTACAGTCACTGACATTAAAACCTAATCAATCACAAAACTATGGCAGAATATTGTCAGGGTAAATTTACCTTCTTTATTATTTAGTTTAGAAATGTAGTTTAGTTGGGGGAAAACATGCAAATAAATTCTCTGTTGCCTTTTATATATTTGTTTAATTGGGGAAGATAAGATAAGATAAGATAAGATAAGATAAGATAACATAACATAACATAACATAACATAACATGATAAAATACTTTAGCTGCACCACCTTCAAATGTTAAAATTGAAGGAACAGAGCTCAGCTGGTAATGGATCTTTGCAGTTGATAGTTAATAATAATAATAATAATAATAATAATAACAATAATAATAATAAACTTTATTTATAGAGCACTTTTCAAATCAAACATTACAAAGTGCTTTACATTAATAAAATACAGCGCACATAAATAAAAATAAAAATACGGTAGTGCGGACAAATAC
>OOFC01029423.1:4530-20242 GCA_900323345.1 Pseudochromis fuscus | reverse complement strand
CATAGTACTTATTGTATAAAGTCTATTATTGCTGTTATTTTATTGGACCTGTTAACAATAGAATAGAATTGAAACACTTCATTTATCCCACACCTGGGAAATTAATTGCCACAACAGTTAAAACACCATATCACAACAAGTTAAAAACATTGGAAATTACAGTCTGTAAAAACAGAATAAAAGAATAAGGGGCTAAAGTGATCACATTATGGTAGATTAATAACAGAATGACTATTTCAAACCTCAGGCTTGAACAGAAATATGCAGGTTAAGTTAACTGTGCAGGTTGTATGATATGAAATACAATCTGGAGTCAGATTTTGTTGGGTGATTTAACAAAATCTGACTCCACTATTATATTGGTTAATGTACGGAGCTCCTAAAGTCCCACAAGGAAATAATTTTTTATCTTGTGCATACAAGATAAAAAAATATTTCCTTGTGGGACTTCAGAGGCTCCGTAGTAATGCAAGAAGTGACAACCTCCAAATTTTCTCAGCTGGAACATCTGCACATCTGCTGCTGTTATATACTGTACCTAGCATCTAGTCATCACAGGAGAAAAGCTGTAGGGGGAGTTAGATTTTGTTAGGCCAGCTAACAAAATCTGACTCCCCTATTATTTTGGGAATGCACAAAGTGACAACCTCCAAATTTTCTCAGCTGGAACATCTGCACCTCTGCTGCTGTTGTGTGAAGCATCAAGAATATAGTCATCACTGGGGGGGGGAGCTGTGGGGGGAGTCAGATTTTGTTAAGTGACCTAACAAAATCTGACTCCCCCTGATTTACACCGGTATCGGAACCCGATACCAATACTGGATTGGATCGGCCCCATCCCTACTATGTGTACCAGAACTCAACAGATACATCAGCTGGTAGATGCAATAAGATTTTTTACAGATATTGGTAAATATTTTTCTAATATGTTCCAGTGTGAAAATGTATTTTTCAGAACATACAAACCAGAAAACAGTGGGGGTGGATTAGAATTGGGATTATAATATCTCCTTCTCCACCATAGCATATATCAGAGGGAAATATTACAATTTTTACTCAATTCTTTTTTTAATTACAGCTGTAATTGCTATCATGATTCCTCAACTAAAAAATTGGTTGGGGTTATAGATGATATGAGCAAACTGACTGGCTTGACAGTCAGTACAGACCAGCAGGGTGCAGTACATTAAAGATGCCTGTAAATAGTTAATTATAGAAGCCCAATTATGAGATAAAAGGTTTCCTTCAATGGAAATGCTAGTTTGATTTTGTTTTATTTTGAAATGATAAGTGTTAAATTCGTAATTGACAACATAATTCTGTCCATAACACTAAACACTCAAAGCCTGCTATTTAGATAAACCGTTTCCTTCAACAGAAATACTAGTTATATTTTGACATGATGAAGGACGTGTGGAGTTCTTAGTGACAGCATAATTCAGTAACTTTAACCCTTAGCACACTGTATGTCTTTTATGCAATGCACAGTCCTGGAGCTTCAAAATCGCTTACAGAAATAAACCAAGTCGACACAAACAAACATCCTCGGTGTTAGCACTGATGAAAATAAGATGGCCGACCGATTATTCTCGGTCATACCATGTAAGGGGTTAAAGGGGATGAATTATACTGGTTTTCAAGAAGTTTAAATAAGTCTTATAGGCCCCTAGAACATGTTTGTGAACCTTCCTGGTGAAACTACACATTTATCCTGTATTTTAGTCTGCCTCAAACACTCAGAAAACTCAGAAATACCTCAATGCATATTAATATGTTTAATTTGTTGTACTGTTTGTGGTTCTTGCTGCATGTTAGTTTTTAATCTGTGTGAGTAAATGAGTCTGTTTTCTTCTTTGGGATGACTTCAGTGAGCACACTGTTATCTTTGATGATTAAAACCATGACCAAATCTGTAATCATTGTACTTTAACATAACATTTAATTAGTCATCAAACTATACACGAAAACTGGCATTTTTGAGAAGCTAGGAGCAGGAAGAGTATGTAAAATCAGTCTAGTCCATTGTCAGCACCTGTGCTTGGGTATGATTCAGCTGAGGGTCAGACTGTGGCCCAGCAGTGGCGATAGTAACACTGTGGTTTCATGGTACTCTGTTACTGTCTTTGTCTCTGTTTGTAGCAGGCTCAGTGAGCTGGGCCCAGGGGAAGGGAGCAGGTTACAGTGATGCTGTCTGAAGGACACTGCACTGGGACACTGGAAACAGTGTGAGATTCAAAGAGAGAGACAAACACAGAGAGAGAAGCAACTCTGTAGATTTTTGGTGTGCAATCCTGTACGTTTAAAGAAAATGCCTTTTTAATCATTTTCAATCATCAGTGGTCATATAGTTCATCTACTGAACAAAGCTGTAGCCAATGTGTGTGTGTGTGTGTGTGTGTGAGTGTACACAGTATATAGCTGTTGGAATTGGCAGAGATTTGACAAATCTTTCAACCCACATACTCAGCTCTGCTGCTCATCCCACAAATGTATGTTCCTTACAAATATAGCATAATTTAAATAGGAAATAAACAGGCTTTCCAATGGTTTAACATTTTTTGCCAAGAAGAACTGTTACAACAAAGAAATAATGTACCAAAAACAAATTTCCTTAATTTTTGGTTCAATTAGAAACAGCTTATGAGTGTTTTTGGATTTTGACAGAAAGTGACTGAAAGCTCAGTTTGGTTGCTAAGTGGCGATAAACAAATGTCTGTTGGAACAGCTGGATGAGCACATTAAGCACATGTTGTTTTTGGCGTTGGCTATGGCCTGTACTAGCCATGTCCTGTTTTACATTAAAGGAAAGAGAAAGTGCAGCACATGTGGTAGCATCTTTTTGAGAGACACAATATCTCATTAACTATCTAGCTATGGTGTTTTGTTGTATTTCAATAGTCTAATCAAAATGTTTTGCCCCGCCTACTTATCCTGTTTTTGCTAGATACTCTCAGGCCCCGTCCACACGGAGACGGGTTTCAGTGTAAACGGCAAAGTTTTTTATCGTTTACCTCCACACGGAGACGGAGATTTGGCAGCCGAAACCGATACTTTTTGAAACCGGGTCCCAGAGTGGGAAAGTTTGAAGACGCCACCCGCTGCGCCTCCGTGTGGACGGTGAATACGCATTCTCCTGCTTGCGCAACCCCACCACAACAACAGTAACAATGGCGGAAAACAGTGTGCCGTTAGTGCTGCAGCAGCTACTGGCTTTGTTTTGGCTTTTACAGCTAAATTTTCTCACACTGTACATATACCGTGAGCAACAAGTATGTCTTGTTATAGAGCTCTGAACGTCAGGTGACTGTTTTTGTTTACGCCGCTAAAATGAACGGCGACAGCGTCATCTTCAAGCCTTCAGAATTTAATGCGCATTTTAATCATATATGTCCAATATTGGACGATATCACACAAAACTTAATATATTAAAATAGCCGACCCCTATAATGCACCCAACGGGCTTTTTACATCAATCAAGTCAGCCACAACGAAGGAAACCGTTCCAGATTTACAGTCATCTACATCTACAACTATCTCATTAACTGCATCAGCTTTTTGTTCAGTCCATAATTCTCACCAAACCTGTCTTGACGTGAAGAGAACTCCAAAACACTGGACATGTCCATCCTGCCGAAAAATCATTAATGCTCAAAAAAAAACAAAACAAAAAAAAAAAAAAAACGGCAAAACTAGACGGTAGTGTAGTGATGTAAATAGCCTCATATTAAACTTGTAGTTGATGGCTATGAAATCCATTTATTATGAAGTAATCACAAAAGTTAAATTAACTAAGAGACAAACAGGTGTGTTTACGGTTGTCTATGGTATATTTACAGTAGATGAAAAATATACGCACGTCTTTTTTTTAATGTATATTGATTTGTCTGATGGAACCCACTCATTTACTCTGCTTCAATGATGATCGTTATGAGTGACATTTCATTTGCTTAAATAAAGCAGTTACTGAAAAGGTAGAACAGATTAAGCAACATTTGTAAAAGCAGAACAAATATTAAAATTTTTGTCGAGGAGTTGCATCATTTTCTTTATCAATGTGAAACCTATGGCGACAGTACTTCTGTTGAACACATCCAGCTGCCTCCTCCTCCTCCTCTTCTCTGATGATGGCACATGTTTAAAGACTGATGGCTCGCAGTCCGGTGACACAGGGTTATCACTCTTTATCCCTAAAAAAAAGGTAAATATATATTGGACTCTACACACATCCTACACTCTGAGTACTCTCTAATGCACTCTGGACGGAGGTACAGGACTGTCTTATGTAAGCACAACAGGTATAAGAACTCATTCATTCCTACCTCTGTGAAACTTGTTAATAATGAGTTGGAGGTCACACAGAAGAGGAAATGACTGTATCTATGTGTTTTTTCACTGATGTTGCACTTGTGACGGCGGTGTTCGTGGTGTATCTGTAATTTTGAGCAGCGCCCCTGTTCCAAAACGAATTTCTCCTTCAGGAGACAAATAAAGGAAACTAACTAACTAACTAACTAACTAACATATTAAGTTTTGTATCACTGTGCAACGCTGCACATGACGTGATGTTTATTTTATTGTATTTTACACCAGACGTTACAAGGCTGCACATTTGCTTGTAATTAGCCTGATTAATAAGATAAGATGATTAGATATTAACACCTGTTTTAATAGTACATTAAAAGCCCTCTCATCACAGCCCTGCATACCTCAACCTGTCCTTTTGTTTTTTAAATAAAATAAACGTCACATCATGTGCAGCATTGTACAGTGATATAAACACAATATATATGTAAAGCTGCAAGCTGCGTTGGACAGACCCTCACCCCCCCCATCAAATTTGTATTTTCTTACAGTTTCCAAAGTCTGGATCTTTTACATCTAGTTAATAGCCATTGATTTCTTATTGGAATGAGTTCATATTTCCAACCTTCATAACAATGTTAACTTTATTAAAATTATTAGATTATTATTATTTATAGATTAATTGTTAAAATGTAGAGAATGTCAGGACAATATATATCAATAACATCTTAGTCTTGGTGCATCTGTGAGCATATTTCAAGTTCCATATGTTTGTCCAGCTTCTTTATTTCAAGGAAAAAAAAGGTTGAGGTCGTGTCGTACAGGATTTATTGGATACATGTTATTGTCAAAGTACATGGTCACACAGTGAAGGATGCTACTTTTCAGTCAAAGAAAGTATTATATGAATAAAGAAAGGGAAACACGGAGCATCTGCTGACAAGAGTAGAAGTGCAATAGAATCAGATGTTGCTCTTAATTGTAAACATTGTACTAAACAATTGTGAAGTTGATAAAAAATCAAATCAATGTCTGTGGTGTCATACATTAAAACACAAGCTCCAAGTTTAGTTCAACAGTTTATGAATCAACTTACTATCAATCACATTTCATTTAACATACATACATTTATATTTCATTGATTCATTCAACATTTATGTTCGGTTTTGAAAGGTCACCCACTTTTAATATTAACAGCGATATGTACGGACCTTGCATCAGTGCTTTTATATTGCATTAAATCAACAATTTTATTGCGTAGTTTGGTAAGTTTGAAGCCGTATACGAGAGGATTCACAACCGGAGGAACAAGGAGATACTCAATTGCCATGAAATTGCTGAGGTTTTGAGACACATTTTGGGACCCGAATCTCATGTACAATACATCCAACAGAACAGCCACTGCATTGATGATCAGAGAGATGAAATGAGGCAGGCACGTCTGCATGAACTTCAGTCGGCTCTCATGAGAAGATGTGCACGCTCTGATCACACACAGGTAAGACCAAAAAACAAACACAAAATGTCCAAAATAAAACAACATGTTAAAATATGACACTGCAATGTTTGCTAAGGGCTGTGAACAAGTAAGTCTGACTATCATCCAGTTCACACAGTAGAGCTTGTTTATGTGTGAGCCACATAACCTCACACCTAATATTGTTGCTGTGTTCATCATCATACAGAAAAGAGGTATGAGCCAGGACAAAAATGCAAGGACAGAGACTTTCTGTTTGGTCATGACTGAATGATAAACTAGAGGTTGACATATAGCCACGTATCTATCATACGCCATCAACGCTAAGATAGAAAAATCCCCACAAGTTGAAGAGTGGATTACAAACCCCTGGAGCATGCACGTGGAATAAGAAATCACATGAGTTGACAGAAGATCCCACAGTAACTTGGGGTAAAAACCAGCAGTGCCATACAAAGAGTTGATGCATAGATTACACAGAAAGATGTACATGGGCTGGTGGAGGTTTTTATCCATAATCACCGCAACAATAATGACAATATTTCCCCACAGGATGAGGAAGTACCACAGCAGTGTTAGCACGAAGAGAACAATTCGTATTTTCAGTGTAAAATTCAAACCTGAAAGAGTAAGCACTGTCACAGCTGAAGCATTTTCCATCATCTGTAAAATGTCTCAGCTTTAAAACAAAAGCTTGATCTGTCTCACCGCCTGAAAGTACCCATAACACCAGCTCCAAGTGTTAGAGCGTCACACAGAGCATCCTCTGCTGTGTGGCTGCCGGGCTTCTGCCCCAAATCCTTTCTATGAGAGCAACCACGTGGCCTTGGGAATCAAACGGGCCAATCACCGTGATGTTAACGCTGTCATAGGTGGGACTAAACAAATATGCTGGCTTGGACTTTCAGCTGTTTAAAACAATAATTACTAATGAAACAATGTTATGATTTCTGATGAACACCTGAGATCATGGACGTTACATCCTGCACACATCTGCACTAGTGCTGGGCGATATGGAAAAAATCATATATCACGATATGGATTATTTTATATCACGATAACGATATATATCACGATATACCACAATAAAGTGTTTTCAGTTATTCTCTGAAAAGTTTGACAAAAATTTCATTGCTTACTTTTCTCTAACTTTATTTTGAAGTGCCATTTAACTGAACTTCAGTAATAATAAAGATAACTCCATGATTCATTAATCACAAGCAAATAGTCAATATGGAAGAACACTTGTTGATAAATGTAGAGAAAAGTGTCATGAGCATCATGAACAACTATACCGAATAATATTTACATGAGTGGTTCCCAGTCAGACATCCCATATGACCTGACAGAGCTTAGCAAAGAAGATCTCCAGATCTGCAAGCCTCATACAGAACAATGTGCACAGAGGCCAAAGGTGCATCTGACTTGAAGGAGGTGAATTTTCCATTAATTGATATTACTTTTTAATTACATTGGCCATGATTCATTTCCTAAAAGCAATAAAAATGGGAAACCATCCAGGGGGGTGAATACTTTGGCAAGGCGCTGCAGCTCAAAGGAGGCTTCAGATATCCAATCCAGCCAGCAGAGCTTGTTAGTCCTCGAGAGAACAATACAACAAAGCAACAGGAATCCTGATTGCTGCCATTACAGGGTTGAAGCAGGCTGAGTGTGGGCTCTGCACCGGTGCTAATCCCCCCGCTACCCCTGACCTCAGTGTCTTCAACCTGAGTGGCTCACAGCCTTGTTTCATCTGCCTTTTTGTCCAACATACCTCCAGAGGCCTGACACAAGTCAAAATGACAACACTGGCATTTGCATTGTGTTTGACAACTTTTTCAGCGTTTTTTTAATATAGTTTCACTTCTTGTACCTGTTCTAATATCACATGATTACAGAAGGAGGTTTTAAAACGTAAGAAATTTTCTCCATAATTGTCAAAGAATGAAAAACTTTGTAATGTGTGCATGAATATGAATAGTCGCAGTCGCCTCATGTGTCCTGTGCCGCTACCCGTACGTACTGATGTTCAATAAATGCCTCAGCCTGCTCCTGTCTCCTCCATATCTCTGAGTATTTAGAACAAATTATTACAACACTCTCTTTACAGGAGACTTCAAGTTGGAAACACCAAGTTGGGACTCTCTGACCACACCTTTGCCTACACCTCTGCAGCTGAGCCAAAGCCACACACCACACACCACCGCCACAATTATGAATGAATGATTCTACACATGCATGTGTAAAAGTAAATATTTCCCATGGAAGTTATTCTGTTTTACATTTTTGGGTAACATATGCTTATTATACACTGTCACTCACATCCAGTTTAGAGTAATCACTTCACGTAACGAGCATGTCTTTGGACTGTGCAGGACACTGAAGGATCTAAACAGGCCTGGGCCGGCACAGGGAGAACACTTCACACAGAAAGGCCCCAGCCGAGGTTCAAACCCAGAACCTTCTTGCTGTGGGGTGCGAACCACTGCCCCTAAATATGTTAATATAGGTAATGTGCAAGTGACGTCCCAGATCACGGGATTTTTGTTTTGGTAGCCATATTGGATGGCAAATGTAGACTTCATAGCATCACAGCCTGCATGAACTCTCTCAGTAACAGTGAAATCAGTGTTTACAGATCTACTTGAGAAATTTTGCAGAAATGGTTTTTCATTGTTGTCCATACGGATGCAAAAGCAAACAGAAAACAGGGTGGGATGTTTACTTTCATCAGTTCCCGCCGACCAACACAACCATCTAACACAGTAGTACTCAATCCTGGTCCTCAAGGGCCACTATCCTGCATGTTTTAGATGTGTCCCTCTTCCAACAGACCTGATTCAAATGACCTGCTCATCATCAAGCTCTGCAGAAGCCTGATAACGATCCAGATAATTGAATCAGGTGAGTAGGAAGAGGGACACATCTAAAACATGCAGGATCGTGGCCCTCACGGACCAGGATTGAGGACCCCTGATCTAACAAGTGGGTGTCAGCCTGACTGGACTCCTGTGTGTTCCCGGCTCAGTAGCAAGCATTTCATATCAGGTAAGTTTAACATGATTTGTGTGGATGCAGCCCAGTGATTAACAGTGACAGGCCTTGTGACTGTCATTGATCAGATAATGGATTCGTGAAAATATGAATTCATGCAGTGTTCACTTCTGTAAACATCCAGAACTGTATACGGCTTCAGAGACTGGCTCGTGTAAAGTGAGTGTTGATTAAATAGTTGAAAATGTCCATGTACTGTAAATCAAGTTTCAGGTTATAATCAGTGAAACTCATGGATTTACGAACATCGATGTTGTCAGGATCAGCACCAATGCTGCTGATTTTATCCTTATATCTGCTTTGTGGACGTCAGCGAGCTTCTGTGCGACACCAGACAAAGTTATTGAGCTGCTGTTTTGAGATTCATGGAGTCTGGTCATGCTCGCTAATGATGTGGACGACCAGATATGCCGTCCAATATGGCAGTGTAAACAAAAAATGTGATGTCACTAAACAAGGTCTATACCAGGGGTGGGCAATCCTGGTCTATACCTACCTAATACAGTTAAATGAATGATCCTAAGTCTACAGTGATGTGAAAAAGTAAATACATTCTTTGGAAATTGTTCCATTTTACATACTTGGGAAAGATGAATTACTTTTAAACCAAAACAATATGTATTTACTTTTTCACTTATGTGTATATACTGATAAAGTATAAATTATGACAATGACACAAATTAGGAAGAATTTTAATTCTTACACAGTTTTCACTCAGGGATTACCATATTTTCCGGACTATTGAGCGCACCTGTCTGTAACCCGCTATTGAATTTATTCGAACAGTTTCATGTGGTCCACTCTGACCGGGTCTGATGTGATGAGGCTAAATGTATCGGCGGCACGGAGCTTGCTACTAGCTTGTAAAAAGCCAACGAGTTTCGTGCTGCTAATACATGAGAAACACCGGTGTTTAAGTTCAAAGCGTCGGAAAAAAGTAGCGGAATATAGTCCTGAAAATACGGTAATAAAAGTGTGGAAGTTTTTTGGGTTTTTTTGCAATAGCAGGCTTTGTTTGTTTAAATCAAATATCCATAATCCAAAGTTCTCAGTGATATTTTCTCAGTGATCACTATAGAAAACACTTTTCATTTCATCCATATCTCAAGGCAGCATAAGCAGTATTTAACCATCATAGATTTCCTTTTACACTTTATTGAATACAGTAACAGTTTCAAATTGATTGAGAGAAAACATACTTCATGTTCCAGATTAACACATGGTAATTGTTTACACAAGTATTTACCAGCTTCACTATGACACATATTAGTGTAGGGTGTTTATAGGAGTATTTATGATGAAAGAACTCAGGTCAGACTGCGTACTACACAGTTTAATTACTCTATTGCTTTTTCTAATGGTGAACTCATTTGGCAGATGAACATGATAACATTCTTAATATAACCTTTCTAATTTCTGGTAACTTTAAGCCGTACACAAGAGGATTTAAAAGAGGAGGAATCACGACAAACTCCAGAGACAGAATAATAGCTAGAAATGGATTAAGCTCTTCCAGATTAATTCTGCTGAGGGCAACATCACAAAACACAGTAATGGAGTAATTAACAAAAGTAACGATGTGAGGCAGGCAGCTCTGGATGACTTTGCTCTTAAACTCTGTGGAGCGCTTCCTACAGATGAGTAAAATCCGTACATATGTGTACAGGACAAAGGCCAGGGGCAGAAAAACTGTAGTTGTGGACACAAACATGCCAACAAGGTTATTGAGTACAGTCGTGATGCATGATAATTTTACAATGGGCCAGTTGGCACAAAACACCTTTGGTATCTTATTGCCGCACAGTGGAAGTGTGGAGGCCAGATAAACACAGGTAGCAACAGAAAAAGCTGGATAGATCCACGCTATGGCGAGCAGCTTGGAGATCACCCTGGAGGTTATTTTGTTGTGGTAATGTAAAGGCTGACATACGGCAACATATCGATCATAGGCCATTATGCCTAAAAGGGTGAGCTCATAGGATGCATAGGTGTAAATGACGTAGACCTGAGTGAAACAAGCCGACCGTGAGATCAAATGTTTGTCAGACAGAAGGTCTCGCAGGAATCTGAAGAAAAAGCCAGAGGAGCCATACAGTGAGTTGGCAGAGAGACACAGAATAAAAATATACATGGGTTCATGTAGAGTTTTCTCTCGTACTATTACCACGATCACAACAAGATTGGCCGAGACAATAAAAGCAAACAACAGGAAACACAAGATAAATGTCGGGTAGCGGTAGTTGCCTATGTTCAAAAACATTGTGAGGTTAAAATAAGGCGGGTTGGTGCTGTTTTCCATTTACCCAACACACAGTACCACAGACTGGCTGAAGATTATCCAGACCACGGCCACAGTGCAGCTGTGACTCTGCTTCCTGCTTAGGTCGGGCTGGATATAAACTGAAGCAGCAACAGGTCTGTCAAAGAGCACCGAACCACACGAGACAACACAAACAATGTTAGACATTAACAATCAACACACACATATTGATGACACATTGCAATAACAATAGGTAAGAAAGTGCACCACAGCTTCAGGAATATTTACTCTATAAGTTCAGTGGGTCCTCATGTTGTCTGTGTGGTCTGGCTGGAAACCACTGTGGAGTCACAGGTGCAGCCCAAAGCCTTTTTAAATAGTCACACAAAACAACATGAGCTCAGTCACCACTCCATGAGGAGAAGTAGAATATGTGGGTTTGAACTGGTGATGGTGAGATGAAGCCTCATGAGGCATCGAACCACTTGAGCCAATTGGTTTGAGAAAGAATTCATCTCTCGGAGCTGCATGTGCACATGAATCCACCTACTGGTCAGGTGCATCATCACAGGCAGTTGTATCTTAACCATATAACGTTGGATCCATTGAATTTTTGTGTCTGTTATGGCTCTTGGGAATGATTTACAAAGAATGTGACCAAATAATTTCTCTACATAAATGATCTCATGTGTCTGATAAAATATTATTGAATGTATTCTGTGTGTGTGGTAGCATCATATGATATGACAGTTTGTGTAATAATGTTTTTCTGTCACTTTAGGAAAATTTCAGGCAGAGGAGAGTGAAAGTGTTTGTGTAACTTGGACAAATATGTACAGAACTAGGGAGATTTTATTCATTTTTATTAAAAAATAACAGTTTCTCAACAGTTTTTGGTTGTAATCGGTTCTACTTTTTTGATACAATCTCTCTGGCCATTGAACAGAAGATGCCAGTGCGCACAAAATCGCAAGAGCAAGATTATATAAAGCTGGATACAGTAGTTTTTGCCTCTCCCAGTACTCCAGAGGGTTTTCCAGCCGGCTTATATTTGGCTCAGTAAGGTAGCGCTGGACCTCCACAGTGGCATCTGCTGTTACATTTTGAGTCCTCCTTGTTAATCAAACTATATGAACACAATCCAACCTCACAACTGACTGCAACTCTATCAAAAACCTACATTTTGAATAGAGCCTGAGGGATTTATATGCTGTCCAACCTCTGAACCACTTCCCAAAGCAGTCAGGTGATACAGCCGAGCAGTAAGGCTTCAGACATCATCATTTTCAGCACCTCCCCTAAATGAAGCAAGGCTCGAAACACATCGTGGAAATGCCCCCTCCATTACTCAGCACATGCTTCAAAGCCTCGGCACATCTCATATCACTAGTTTTTTGAACATAAAGTTGATAAAACTAATCATGAAATAATTTCTATGGAGATAGAGGACTTTGACATTCATGTAAATTTCCTCAACTGACATCAGAGCAGAAATTCATTCAGCTGTTTCCTTCTAGTATATCTAATATCTGCATAAAATATATATACCGTATTTTCTGGACTATTGAGCGCACATGTGGTCCACTCTGACCGGGTCTGATGTGATGAGGCTAAATGTATCATTAGCTTTTCACAAGCTGGCAAGCTACGTGCCGCCGATACATGAGCCACACCGGTGTTTAAGCTGCAGGGTTCATAGCGTCTGAAAAAAGTAGCGGCTTATAGTCCGGAAAATACGGTACTAATGAAGTAGCATAATAGCAGTCGTGGCAGGATGTGAATTACATTGCAGCTCTTTGGAAGCTACAAGGAAAAAATTAACAGTTTCTTGGGCCTTTTGTGAGAAGTTTAGTCTCGTGTCTATGCTGCCTGGCCAAAAAAAAAGTCACCACCTGGATTTAACTAAGCAAACAGCTATGAGCCTCCTATTGCATAGGGTTCGCAGTGCGGCAGTGGCTTAGTGAGTTGGGGCCTGGGTTGGGAACCGAAGGATCATCGGTTTAAGTCCCAGCCCAGATGAAGCATGGAGTGTGGACCGGTGTTTGGGGACTGAGGTGCCCCCATTGCCCCCCAACTGCTCTGGGTGTGCCACAGAATAGCAGCACCCTTCAGTCTGTGGCTTCACCACACACCTTACAGCTCCCATATCTGTGTATTCATGTATGTGTGATGTGTTAGCGGGCCTGTTTGTCAGAGTGTAAATGTATTTTGTTATGTGTTCTGTAGCAAATACAGTGACAATTGTCTATTCTTCTTCTGTTTCTTACTGCATCCCAGCTCCTGATCCTGATTATTGTCTTCTGGCCTCTCACTATTACAAGCTATCAATGTTAGCATGTATGTATGCTTCACTTACTATTCATTTAACAGTGCAGTGACCATGAAACAGTTAAAGTGGAGTACACAATAAAAGGTTGAACCGGTTCAGTCTCCTCATTGATCTTTAGCAAAACTACTGAATAACACTGAACACTTCACTATCAGTCAGTTGTACTATCATTAATATTGACCTGACATTTCTTAATATATAGTCAAGCAACTGATGTCCTCCCTCTGTAGCTGTTGTTACTGACTTCTATTTTAAATAGCAATACAATGTTTCATCTGAGGTTTCTGTATGATGTTGGCATAAGTCAGTCACATACATAACGAATTCATCAGATGTTTCAAACAGTAATGCTGGCTGGTCATGTTTAAGACCATCATTCACTGTTCAGAGAAACTTGTCACACACTTCCTCACAGGAAGTGAATGATGTAAGGTTACTGTGATGGTCTGTCAACATCTCCTAATGCCCTGGGGTGTCTTCATCAAGTGATGAAACACAATGTTACTGAGTTGAAAATAGTCTTAATCAAAGGGGGGAAGAAATTAAAAACTGAATGTGTAATGAATGTGTTTAACTCAGCTCCTCTGATGCAATGTTTGATGATGTCAAACTTAATTAGAGCCCGTGGGATGGTGCACTGAACTCAGCGTCAGTTGGTCAACAGGTCATTATCTTTATTATCCCTCAAGAACAATTAGATACACTTTGCTACCCTGGAGGGAGATCCTGGGAAACCAAACCACAACAAAGAGGTTTGTCAGTCTAGCAAATGGTCAAGAGAACGAACAACAAACTTTAACAAAGAAAAGTTCAAAAAAATCAGCAGATGACTGACCTGGTGACCCCAGGAAATGTAGAGACTGCTCATAAATGTAATTTTTCAGCTTTCTGGTTTGTACTTTGTAGTAAAGGGACATATGGTTATCTAAAGGGAAAGGTAGATGATAGACTCATGCTTAACTTGTGATGTATGACCTGCCAGGTAGAGAACATGACATCATATAAATGTGCTGAATGTATATGTTTATGTCTCACATTATCTCTCACATGTGGTCTAAGTGACCAAATGTAATGACACCAACACTAACATAATCTTGTCTTCAGTGGACCATTTACTCTTGGATTTTTTTTCTTTGCATCCTCTGACTTATCCACAAATAAGGAATTACACTTTGTTAAGACAGATTAATTATCTGAAGAGGTTTCTTAAGGTGGGAACATAAGACACTTAATTATGAAACTGAAAAGTCCTGAATTGTTATAAAAATATGTAATAAAACCTGAACTGTAATAACTGGTCGATACTGTAACAAAAGTGCTGAGCCCGAAATGTAATTTAAAAAATGTAATAAAACCCAAAATGTAATAACAGACCCAAAATGTACATATCGGGCTCTCACAAGTCAGTCTCCCATTTGACCTCCTCTTTGTGACTCTTCATATTAGGCCAACAATGTGGACTTACTTACCCCTTGCTGTTGATGACTGGTGTTTTGCAAGAAGTATTTAATTGAACTGCCAGCTTTTTTATTAAGTTGTCAAGGACTAACTTGTACTGTCTGTCTTTACGTTTAATAAAAAATAAAGTTTAAAAAAAAAAAAAGAACTGCCAGCTGAGGACCTGGGAGGTGTCTGTTTCTCAAACTCTAATGTACTTGACCCCCTACTCAGCTGTGCACCGGGACATCTTGCCTCTCTCTCTATCCTAGTTAGAGACACTTTGTAGGGTTCTGTAGAAGAAACACACAGTGATGTATGAAATCCTGTTTTTCCCCCCCAGTCTTTTGTAAGGAACAACCATCCTTTCTTACAACATGAACACACTGACACGTTTACACACAAAGTTTTCTTTAAAAGTGTAATCAAACAAATCAAAACACATGATTCAGGTACAAAACGAGTCAAATTCATTACAGTTTCCAGCTGTGAAAGTATAACTGTAAGAAACAGGCCCATCAGCCTGTGTTGGATAACACAGTGAAATAGAATAGAATAGAATAGAAAAGAATAGAATAAAATGGAATAGCATAGAATGTAATAGAATAGAATAGAATAGAATGTAATAGAGTGGAATAGTAATAGAATAGAATAGAATAGAATGGAATATAATAGAATGGAACAGAATACAATAGAATAGAATGGAACAGCATAGAATGTAATGTAATGTAATGTAATAGAATAGAATAGAATAGAATGGAATAGAATGGAATAGCATAGAATGTAATGTAATGTAATAGAATAGAATGGAATAGAATAGAATAGAATAGAATAGAACGTAATAGAATAGAAT
>OOFC01029421.1:1629-13175 GCA_900323345.1 Pseudochromis fuscus | reverse complement strand
CCCCTCCCTCCCTTCTGTCTCCCCCATCCTTCGTCTCCTCACCCTCCATGCCCCTGTTAAACCCCCCCGGGAACCTGCGTAGCGGGATGTGTGGCTAATTAAGGCGACCTACGCGGACCCTGCGTGTTCGAGTCCCTCTCCTCAGAGATGTACAGTGTCATAGACCGAGCGGCAGTGCCGACGCTAACGCTAACTCCCCGTCCCTGGTGTGGGTGAATGTGTGGATGTGTTTGTGTGTGTTGGCGAAGAGGTGTCAAATGTTGGAGATATCCCAGTCCCTTTTCTAGTTCTCTTTTTTTGTGCTCTCTTATTCCCAGTCCTTCCTTCCCTGCGTCCCTCATGTCCTCCCTCACACCATACAAGTTGTCCTTCGTTGCTTTTTTTACCCTCACCCAACCCGACTCTCTTCCCCTTAATGTCCTTCCTTTCCCTCCTTTTTCCAGTCACTTCCATTCTTTCATTCTGCCCTCTTGCCTTCCTCCCCTCTTTAGGTGACGGGAACCTCAGGGTCCCATCGCTGCTGTTTAATTAATTCTTTTCATCGTGTAAATCAAAAAACCGAGCTTGTGTCCTTGACTTGAGAGCTCTCGAGCATGCACGAGTGAACCAACGACACAAACAAACTGAGGGGACCGAGCGCCTCCGTCTCCCAGGAGGAGACTAAAAGGATCTGCTGAAAGAAGAAGGGGAAAGAAAGGAGATAAAAAAAGTTGCTTTTCTTTGTGAGAATGTGGGACAGAAGGTTGTCGTTCAATGGGCAGGGAGGGGATCGAGAAGTTCACAAGAAAGTTTCCGAAGAAGTTGTGTATCCTTGCCTGTGGTAGATTGGTGAATACTGATGTTTTTAAAAGGCCAAGTGTGGGGATAGGGAGGAAGATTTTAAGATAAGGGGAAATTGTCCTCCAGCATCAGCATCAGCATCCTTTCAGAGTACGTCTAAAAACTTACATTACAGTGTTAATTATGTAAAGACTAAACATTTTCAACCTTTTTCACGGACAAACTTAATAAAAACTAAATGAGATTAAATGTTCGTTCCTCCTAACATTAGCGTCTCGTTTTTATTCGTTGACTAAAGTGTCAGTTATGTTTCGTCACAGTCTACGTTATCATGTCTAACTTTTTATTTACCGTATTTTCCGGACGATTGAGTGCACCTGTCTATACGCCGCTATTGAATTTATTCAAACAGTTTCATGTGGTCCACTCTGACCGGGTCTGATGTGACGACGCTAAATGTATCGGCGGCACGGAGCTTGCTAGCTTGTAAAAAAGCTAACGAGCTTCGTGCCGCCGATACATGAGAAACACCGGTGTTTAAGTTCAAAGCATCGGAAAAAAGTACCGGCTTATAGTCCGGAAAATACGGTAATTATGTTGACAAAGACTAAAAATATTCAACTTTTTTCACGGACGAAAACTTAATAAAAACTAAACGAGATTAAATGTTCGTTCCACCTAACATTACCGTCTCATTTATATTCTTTGACTAAAGTGTCAGCTATGTTTCATCACAGTCTTCGTTATCATGTCTAACTTTTTATTTACCATATTTTCCGGACTATTGAGCACACCTGTCTATAAGCCGCTATTGAATTTATTCAAACAGTTTCATGTGGTCCACTCTGACCGGGTCTGATGTGACGAGGCTAAATGTATCGGCGGCACAGAGCTTGCAAGCTTGTAAAAAGCTAATGAGCTTCGTGTTGCTGATACATGAGAAACACCGGTGTTTAAGTTCAAAGCGTCGAAAAAAGTAGCGGCTTATAGTCCGGAAAATACGGTAGTTTTTATTTAGTTTTCGTGCATCAAAAAGTTTCTTGATGAATATTTTTTGACAGAATTAACACTGGTTCATTAGTGTACCAACAAATCCAAACTATCCCAATGACCAGAAAGAGCTCCTCTCTGTTGTTATCTTAATAAATCTGCTTCAAGAAGGAAGAGGATGTCCCAGAACTATGACTTCCTGTTTAAACCACAACTTTCAGGACTATAGTGCAAGTTGTAGGAAGTAAACCACACTGAGAGCAGACAGTAGAGGGATCAACATCTCTGAGTGTTTTTCACTTTAATGGCCAGAAAGGGAAGAGGAGGAGGATAGTGGGAAGGAGAGGGAGGGGGAAACCAAATGTGAGAAAAACCGATTTTACGTCCTTTTCTTTGGTGGCTCTGGAGAATGCCTGTATTTTTAGCAGTGAACAGTAGGAGGGGAGGATGGTGACAGAGGGAGTCAGGGATAGAGAAAAAGACGATGTGCTGTTCCTGGTTGTATTTCCATGCTTAGACGCCGAGGGAGGGAAAGGATGAGAAAGACAGAGGGAGGGCACATTGTGGATGGTAGGAAAGAAGGGAGCTTTTCGATGAGACAATGTTCTTCGCTTTGAGGCTCTCCTGAACACTTGTCTTCTTAAAATTCAGCTAACAGTGGGGAAATGATGGAGAGTGAAAAGGAGACGCAGAGAGGGAACGACAAAGGTTAAGAGTTGATGCATTGTGGTTTGCTTTGAGAGCTGCAGGGAGTGGAAATGAGATAGGATCAGCTTCAAGGTTGCATCTTAAAATCCATTTATATCATGCTTCCAGGAGAAGATGTGTCGATCAAATGTCATCGCGCCGCCGTGGCGTCTGTCCCCCCGGGTTTCCTGTAGATTAAATCGAATGTTTTCGGTGACATGCTTGATCCAAGGCTTTAATGACCCACTTGTTTTATTCATCCCAAATAAACTTCAGTTACACATTGTTTTACAGTTTATTTTTCCCTGAACAGTTGCTTCAAGGAACTTTTTATACCATTCCCACATATTCATCCATTGCACCATGTTCAAATACATATCGGGACAGTTCAAACAAAATTTGATTTCAGCAAGTACAGACTTACAAGTTGAATAAATCACATATATTAAGTTAATAAAGCATTAGTAATTGTGTCGTATATCTTATGGAATAATCTGTATCATTACCTGCATTTGGAATAAGTTCAACAGCTTGACAGTGGATTCTCTGAGCTGACATTACATATTTTGCTTCTACATCACTTCGGTGTTTCATCTTTTTCCAAAGAGCACGAATCATGGAGTTTATATATCAGGTCTTCAAAGTTAAAATTACTCTCTGCCTTGAAAACCACTGTAATAGAGTTCGGGATCGTGACATCACATCGCAAAGCATTTGGAGATTTACGGCTGAGTCATCAGCAGCCACTCGTTCTTGTAGATTTCTACACTTTTCAGCTTGCAAACTTTCTGGTCATTTTGTGATATTTCATAATAATAATACTACCTCATAAAGCAAACTTTATTTTGTTATTGTACCATGCTGCACACAGTACAAACACACACACACAACAAAATGGCCATGCAAGCACAGGGCGGGGGGGTGGTGCCTTGCTCAAGGGCACATTCACAGTGCCCTGGAGGTGGGCTCGGCCCCTCTCCAGCCACCAGTGCACACTCCGTGTTTTGTCGGGGCTGGGACTTGAACTGGTGACCCTCCAGTTCCCAACCCAAGTCCCAACCCAAGTCCTAACCCAAGTCCCAACCCAAGTCCCAAACCAAGTCCCAACCCAAGTCCTAACCCAGTTCCCAACCCAAGTCCCAACCCAAGTCCCAACCCAAGTCCCAACCCACTGAGCCGCTGTTGCCCCATCATCATCATCATCACTAATGGGATGCAGATGTTGCGTGGTGGGATGTGACAGTAAGTCTCATCACTGATCTGGGAGAAGTTCATCAGTTCATCATGTTGTTCTTCACTGTTTAGGTCGGAGCTAAAACACCTGTCCATCCCTCTGCTTTGGTTGTGTGACAGCCATACAAGCAACCATGATGTTGTCATGTCCGGGCTGTGGTAGCAACATTAATCTATTACATAAATATGGAAAAAACAATGTTCCCAATGTTTCCCTTGTGCTGTCACAGATTTGTAATTTTCAGAAACAGTGCCACAGGTGAGGATGCATCAGCTGGTTGCTGAGCATTCACTAAAATCGTGAAGAAAACAGCAGCGATCGCTCACATTCAGGCATCTGTTTCACGTTTAAATGATGCCTCACTTTTTTTATTGGTGTCCTTTAACCTGTGTGTGATAGTATTAATATTATGTGTGTCAAATATACAGGCTCTGACGCTATTCGGCTGTTTACCGTTGCAGACCACAAACATGGCGGAGGCATCCCATGATCCACTGTGGGATGACATATGTTCCCGTCATTACTTCTAAGGTCATATGTCACAAGCATGTGGCAGCACAGTCAAATAGTTTTCACGGACGATCCTGAAACCGAAACTTGTAAACAGCAGTCATAAAAAACCTAGAGAGCACAATTCTGTTAAGGCATCATCCAGGTGTTGCCCTCATGTGGTGACATAGCAACACTATCTTGTTAAAACAATCATCCATATTCCAGGGATTTAATTATTTATTATTTTTTGTTTTCCTAAGATCTGAGGATGATCTTGGGGAAAAAATCTAATCCCGTGTCGGATAATCGGTATCTCTCTCTCTCTCTTTCAATCGCCTTGTGGGATTCAAACTTGCAACCTCCCTCCCTCCTCTGCTATGCTGTTTGTATCCACATCCAAGTGGGCTCATCATCCCACCCACAGAGGCAAACATCAGGTGTTCGACAATGAAAAACGAAAAAAAAAAAAAAAAGAAAAAAACAATAACGCTTCTCCACGTAGGTTTGTTTGTGTTTCCTGGTGTGACAGTGAAAAACTTCCTTCCCTTCAAGCTGTCAGTAATTGGTTCCTCCTGTCAATAAAGGGTTTACATGTGCTTCATAGCTGACAACAGCACCTGTCCTCACATCTGATGCCTCCACCGCCGTCGTGTCCCTCCCTTCCTGTGCCCCTCCTCCTCTTTTCCCCGCTCTGATCCTTTCTGTCAGACGTTTTTTTATTTCTTATTTCTTTCTGTTTATATGTTGCCCGTTCTCCCTCCCTCTCATTATCTATTTCCATCTCCGTTTCACTTTCTTAACAAGCTGCTTCCTGTCTGTCTGGCACAGCTGTTGATTACCTAATTACCTTGCCTTCCACACACACACACACACACACACACACACACCATCACACACAAACATTCATTCTTTCACATTCACACAAACAAATACAGCTAGGGCTAAAGCTATTGTTTACAATCAATCATAAAACCTTTATACTTGACGCAGAGTTTTTATTTTGTGAAAAAGAAACTGCTGGTGTGCATATGTGTGCAGACATATACAGGTGTGTGTGTGTGTGTGTGTGTGTCCTAATATCTATTTTAAGCTCATGTTGTCAAAGTTACACCACATAACTCAAGCACATTTACAACAGCAGATCGGCCTTGGAAAGAGATGTCATTATGAATACTTTATTATCTGCCTGCTGGGGCACCGTTGATTTATTTCTGAACCTATTACCGACTGTTTTTATAACCAAATAAACATTTCTTGCCATTGTGAAGATAATTCTACAAGAGACATGGACATGCAGGGTAAAATTATAAATGATAATTAATGAGTAACAAACATGTTTTCACGTTGACAAATGAAGGATTTAAACCACATCAGACAAAGTTTGTTTTTTCTTCGACTTCATGTTTTATTGAAAAGAAATAGTAAAAAGGATGTGCAATCTGTGCAGGTCAGACATAAAAGCCAACTGGTGTTGCAAAAATATCGCTAGAGGAAGGAAGAAAACAATGAAGCTCCTACAGTAGCATGTAACAATTAAATGAAGTAGTCCTGAAAGTAATGGAGCTATAATGACAGGAAAAGGTTGTAACGTTTACTCAAAACAAAAGAAAAGAGCAGATAGTGCAGTATAATACTTCCTGGAAAAAATAAATACTGCGTCATATACCTTGACATCTACAGACATGTAAATGGACTCATTAGAAGTCGATCTATCCAATCAGCTAAACATAAATCCAGAAACTCCACCGACTCTAGAAGACGTTGTGGTGAAGTTTACTGAACCGACTTTTTGAAACTGGATCAATACAGAAGAGCAGAGAAAATACACATCAATAATAGTGTTGGTAAAATAACGATAACAGAATACAACTGGCACATCTACATATACATAGCAACAGGTTGTAGCCGTTAGCTTAACGATTAGCATCGCGATTAGCATACAGTTATACCATCTCACACTGCACCAAAACGTTGCTAGATGCGCAGCATTAAGCTAAGCTAATATGTATAGTGTCCAATTGTTTACCATATAACACTTACAGACGATGCTTTAACAAACAACAAACGAAGAAAGCGAGAGAGTGGAGCTGTCATGTACCGCAGTGAAACCATAGCAACAACAGAAACAACAACTTCCTGTCTGAATTCTTCTTCTACTATCTTAAACAAGAACTAAAAACGAACGAACTAAAAACAACCACTAGATGGCATAGTTTGACAAACAACACATATTATCCACAGCGAACATAACAAGACATTTATTCACTTGTTTTTCAGGTTGGTTATCCCCTTAAGGATTTTACTTAAGTCCAACAGATAACATAAGTTACTCGACTACAAGTAAAATCCATTTCTGTGCCGCTACGTCGCCATTTTCCACTCTCATTTTCTTGCATCCTTTTCAATCTCTTCTCCTCTTCCCCTGTGTAATTATATTCAAAGGTGAGCGAGGAGTCCAGTACAGCAGTGCTTATTGCCAAAAGGAAAAAAAACAAAACAGCAAATAACAGCTGAAATGGGTCACATATTAAATGAAATGACAGCCCTGTCCCACTTCACCCTTTCACACCCTCTCTTTCCACCACTATTGACTTTTCAACCTTTTTCTCTTGCTCCCCGCCACCTCATTTTAGCATCGATGGAAACCTCTTTTTTTTTTTCCCTGGTCCATCTCTCTCTCCTCGCTCTGTGATTAACGGGTCTGATTATGTGTGCCAGGATACCCATTAGCTTGGACACATGCAAAGGCCTCTGCCCTCTTTTCCATTACACACAAACACACACACACACACACACACACACACACACACACACAGCCACAGAGTTAAAGTTGGATTTTCACTATAACCCACAAACAGACTCACATTTACACAGTCACACACACTTTTTCACACACACACAGAGGTACAAATACTCTTGAGACTAATTATCAGTCAGGTGTGTCATCTTACATTTATTTGGGCCACTGAGGTGCTAACAAGCATTTCCTTTTCTTTTGCTGTTTCCCCAATTTGCCATCTGTCTGCCTTTTTTTCCCCCCATCCTCCGCTCCATGTCTCACAGTTTTCTTCTCGCTCTCTCCCTCTCTTGCTGTTTTCTTCCCTCCCTGCCCGGCTTTGCTGAGGCAGGGGTTTTACAGGTTATGTTCAGTGTCAGATCCAATGAAAAACTGTCAGAGACAAGGGGGCTGGGAGAAAGAAGCACTCGGCTGCATTAAAATCAGACAGAAACAAAGGTGTGGTTTGGTGTCGGGCGACTGCTGCAGTTTTTACCTGTAGAAAATGCTCTCTGCAGTCTCGGTGATGTAGTGGTAAACAAAAAGGTGTGTGAACCGCGCTCTCCGAGTCGCTGGCTTTCACAAGACGAATAACCGCCAGAAATCCAATACAAATAAAACTCAAAAGCAAATTCTTGTTAAAAAAAAAAAGAAGAAGTGAGATGCTCCTCAAGGCTTCCCAACATGAAGCTCTGATCCAGATCACACTGATGGCAGTTTTGACAGCGAGGCACGTATCGCTGTTTCCTGGCAACCACATAATCGTTTGTCGATCTCTTGTCTGCCAGCATTAGTGATAACTGTCTCTGATATCGATCAACAGCAGCTACTTACTTATCTTAACAGAGTTTAATCTCACAAGGATCTTTTCTGGGCACCACAGTGACGACTGTAAGGCCTGGATCCAAATGTGGAGCTGTCATTCAAAGCAAAGTGGATGTGCTGTCTTGGAAAGGAGAGGAAACCCCCACAGGAAGCACCCACAGATGTATCATTAGTAACAGCCCATACTGAAACGTCTCCTCACCACCTGGTTACAATTTGTCATTTTTGATTTCTGCTTTGTACCAAATAAACTGTTGTTGGTGCACAGCTTTACTTCGTTTATTTTCATCAAGATGTCATTAGTTTTGCCGGCATGTCAGCGTGCATATGTACATAAAAACCCAGATAGTTGTGTGAGAACATCCTAATCAAGAAGTCGGGCAACATCAACCCCCGAGCCATTTCTACGCTCCATGTCTTTTAACACATGTGGAAACATCTTCTCTGTAACGTACCATCCACACCAAGACATGTGCACATGCATGTATAGACGAAACAGCTGTGGAGGCAGACATCACAACAGTTAGTCAGTCTGGATAAAGAAACATGTCTCATGAGCAAACAGGAACCCAGAGAGTGACAACTGTACATTATTATTGACTGTGTATAGAGATAAGATAAGATACGATACGATACGGTATGATAATACTTTATTTGGCCCACACTGGGGAAATGTTCCTGTCACAGTAGTAAAAACAGGAAAAAAAGTACAAATAACAATACGATACGATACGATACAGTACGATAAGATAAGATACGAAATTATATGATATGATACGATACGATAAGATACGATAAGATAAGATAAGATACGATACGATACGATACGATACGGTATGATAATACTTTATTCGTCCCACACTGGGGAAATTTTTCTGTCACAGCAGCAAAAACAGGAAAAAACAGTACAAATAATGAGGTGAAAATAAGTAAAAAATAGGAGTTTAAAACAAATACAGAAATGTACAATAAGAAGTATAGAAATAAGAATTTAACATAAAATATACACTAATTACACATGTATAGAATAAAATAAACATAGAAAATAAGTGTTTCAACAAAAAGTGTAATGCTCCCAGTGGCCACTAGATGCTGGCTCCTAAAAACTCTGGCTCCAACTGACTTCAATTCAAAAAGAAAATATTCAGTCAATACATAATTTCCAGTTTCCAGTTCAGTTTGATTGACAGGTCTGTTCTCCAATCAGAGCAGCCCTCAACTCCAGTCTCATACACATTGGTCAGCGTCCTCAGATTCAAGGCTCAGCCCCGCCTCCTCACTCACTTCACATCAAAATATGGTCACTTCGGACTCCAAACAACCAACATGGGGACATTTAAATACCAAACTACAGGCTTGAAAAGTTCACAAACTAATGGGTGACATCACATTACCTTCGTCCATCCTACACAGTCTGTGGTCATTATTAATCTCACACACACTTGTACATGTTATTGTCCCTTTGTTACATTGTACAACTGTAATTTTACTTCACTTTTGCTCTTGCTGCTGAAAGTCATTATCATATTTTACATGATTTAGTAGCTAATTTAATTTGGAGCATCACAGTCAGCATCTTACTCTGCCCTCAAACTGAAATCGTGAGGCTGTGTTGTTTTCAACAACAAGTGGAGGTCCCTAATGTTTGAGTTCAGGTCATCAGACATGTGAATGGTGTAATCTGACCTCATCCCACCTCATCCCCTTTTAAAAGCTGTTAAGAGCTTTTATTTTTTTGCATTTTGGTGTTAGAAGCACAAAAATCGGAGACAGGAAGTCACTAATTCAGAAAGAAAAAAGTCCACTTATAAAGTTGTGAAAGCGTCATTATCGGACCAAACCGAGGGAGTCTCAGCAGGACCGGCTGCAGCTCTGGAGATAGAGCGTTCAATCCCCAGTGCATCAAAGAGTCTCGAGCAAGACACTGAACCACAGTTTGTTCCCAGCGGGCAAATTGTAAAGTGCTTTGTCCATTAAGGTAGGAAGAGCACGATATAAGAAATGTCCATTTAAAATTTACCAGCACTGGTACTTAGATCTTCAGCTTTCTGCACCCAGGGAGTGAGGCCTTCAGCTGTGTGCACCTGCTGGAGACTGAAGTGTACTCACCATATTAAACTGGTGACAAACAGCTGATTGTGTAACCCTCCAGGGATTTGTAAATTAAAGTAATGTGAGTTGTTAATTCATTTAGCAGAATCAAATAAAGTGTTTACCGTGTGTGTGTGCGTACCTGTTTTCTGTTCTGATTAGCACACTACCAAGTTACAACAAATGACCGGTGATGGGAGCAGGCAAGCTAACAAAAAAAGAGGGGGCATCAACCAGGGCATGTGGTGACATGTCATGCTAGCACATTGTTAATCAATGCTAAGCTGAATGGAGGTAAGTGGCTGATAATGTGCTTTTAGAGAGAGTAGGGGTTTCAGGGTGGAGGATGATGGCGTGGAACACAGGAAATGGGATAAAATGAGGGTTTTCAGAGGAGCTCGGTAGCAGGATGGTTACGGTGTCAGAAAGCTGCAGCGTCCTGGTTGGAGTCCAGGAGGGAGACCTGCGCTGCATGGTGTGTGTAAGGAAAATAATAGAAAGTGACTCCAGGAGAGTAGAGAGTGTGGAAAAACTGATGTAATACAACTAGTTAAAGAAAGTAAAGAGCGTACGAATATCAAGCAATTTAAATGAAAATGTAAAGAAAATATCTTGATGTTGTACGACAATTTTGAAAGTGTATAATATGTGTACTATAATCAAAATCATGTAGAGATATGAATTTATTATAGGGATGGCAGATCCGATATCGATACTGCAACATTGAGGAACATCCAATACCGATACCGTTCCGATACTGATACCAATACCTCAGTGTTTACGTCTCTCCTCCATGACCGTACAGTATTTCCAAACACAGACATGATGCAGCTCTGCAGACTTTCTGCTCATTCTGGTCACGTTAAGAAAACACGCAGCACATGGTAACCACGGCAACAGCTCGCCTGTGTTTACGGCATGTCGCGCAAAGTGAAGTTGAGGATATGTGAGATAGTTTGGGCTGATGGCTCGGATCGGATAGGTGCTGAAAGAAAAATCCGATCCAGTCATTTTGGCCTGGATCAGACCCAATACCGATCCAGTGGATCGGATCGGACCATCCCTAAATGATTAACAACAGCAATGGTTAGAAAACAGGATGCTGAAAATTTTATTATTGGTTTCCTGTAATGTAGGAAAAGGGGCGGGACTAATACGTTTCTTTTTCTCTTATTGTAATTTTGTTTCTTGTATCATTGCACTTGCAATTTGTTCAAAATAAACAGCATACTACTAATATACTACCTATGAGTTCCTGATAAAGTTTTTCAACAATCAATTATATTTTATACTTAACGATATTATTGTTCATTGATTCTGATCTGAATTTGTCTCTTCTCTACAGTTGTTCATGTCTTTGCCAATTAAACTAAGAGATAAAAAAAAACTTTTACAAGATGAGAGAGCAAAGAGTGAAAGAAACAAAGGTGTCGCTGCTCTTTACACGCTGGCAGAGTTCGAGGCCTCTGTGATGAAAGGGGGATTTACGTTGATACTTTTAATCCATCATGCCAGTGCGTCGGGTTACCGTGCCCTCGAGCAAGGCATGTGCCCTGGATTAATCACATGTGATCCACACAGACAGTCGTTGCACTGGCTTTTCCTCTCGTGCATACAGTAAGTGTGTGTGTGTGTGTGTGTGTGTGTGTGTGTGTGTGTGTGTGGGAGAGG
>OOFC01029420.1:0-19463 GCA_900323345.1 Pseudochromis fuscus | reverse complement strand
AGTTGAATTTACCTGAATTAGTTACATAACATCAACAGTTCGGCTAACTTTCCTATACAAAATATTTACTAACACCAGAGGTTAATAAATCTATGTGAACCGGATGCAAACTTCCAGCAGCTCTCTCAACAAATCCCCCCTGTTAACATGATAAGAGCATCATCTGGGAAGTGTAGGTCCAGAAAGAACAATAGGATTGTTGTTTCACACTCCACCTTGCCGGCAGTTGTCAGGAGATATATGATCTAATAAAACCTGGGTGAGAGGCAGCGGCGAAATACAACACCCTCACATCAAACAAACCATAAGGCAGAGTGTGGTGATCATCTGTTGAGGTGCTGGGGGGCGTCTGAAAAAAGGAAACGGTCGACACTTTAGTGCAATTAAAACACGATACGGCAAAACACTTGGCGGGTTTACAGGAGATGGATGCACATGCTTTCATTCACGAAATGACATTATTTAGGGTGTAACAGAATCAGAGTGAAGGAGGTAAAGATGTGAGTCTAGTAGATGTTTGTATCATTATTCAGCTGGCAACACAAGGGTTATGATTCACAACAATCCCACAAAAAAACACAATTTTGATGATTCTTATGTTACGATGTGTTGTTGTTCACTGTTTTCTCACAACTAAAAAACAAATCCTGATTAGACTAATGGTTGTGTCACAACACGGCATGAATCACTCCAATTAAATAATCAATTATTCATATGTGCTTAAACAACTGAAAACACCCAGTTTCCCAGTGGAGTAATTTCCTTTTTGAATTTTTGGGAAGACGCGTCGTTTGATCTTTGTCATCTTTCCAAAGATTTTCTGCCGCACATGAAACAAGTTGTGCAGAGTATGCAGACAACAGGGACACAACAATTCAACAACATAATTGCAACCAGGCATCAGTGGGGTTTGTGCGGTTTGGGATTTTAGGGGCCCGTGAACCCTGGGTAATGTTTATTACTGCACAGAACGTGAACATGGATGGATGGGAAGAAGTTTCTCTCGCTCTCCTCTGCTCCCAGGGACTCCCTCACCATCCTAAAAATACATTCAGAAACATTTATGTTGACGAATGGTAAGTCCTCAGATCTGTTCTTTTAGGTCATTTTATATTTATAGATACATGGCGCTCAGTTGTGGACTTGGGAGCTGGCAGTGGAATAAAGCTAAGTGGATTATTTATTTGGGATAAACAATGATGTTGGACATTTTGTGTGTTTTTTGCCAAGAGGTAATAAATAGATTGATGCTTCTTATGTGTATGTGCTGAGTACAAAGCCACAGCCAACATTCTGTTTGCTTACAATCACAGGCTTTATATAAAAGATGTGCTCCAAAAAAAAAACAAAACTCTCCAAATGACTTCAACTCAAAAACATTTTCAATCATGAAATACTCTATTGTAATGTTATTGGCTGAATTCATCTCTTCTTTTGAATCATCAGGTGGTCCATCTGAGAGTCCTTGTGGGTGTTAGGCTTCAATAAGAGGAAGATTTAAGGGGTGTGGTGAGATTGATTGACAGATCTAGTTACCAGTGATTTACCGCTGGTTTGGAGGTTGAGTCTCACACACATCAGGCTGTGACCTCAGGTTCAAGAACCAGCTTTACAGTCTATTCTGGTGTTAACTCTCCTGTGTGCAGTGATGAATGTTTGAATCCAGGAGTCCATCCTTGTTGTTATCCACTGTCTGAGAGATTGCCGTTGATGCCTGCTGATCACCAGCTGATGCCCACCCAGCTGACAGACCGTCACAGAGATTTGTGGTCACAGGAAGCAGCAGCTTGCAGACACATAATAATGCGGGATAGCAATTTATATATATATATATATTAAAGGGGACATATTATGGAAAATCCACTTTTTAAAGTCTTTTAAATGAACTGTTTGGTGTGTGGTTTACCTCCAAGTCCACTGACTGTGAGATTTTTAAAACCATCTCATTGTTGCATGAGCTGCTGGAAGAGAAATAAATACCTGGGGTAAAATTAGTAATTCAGGATTCGGATATATTGTAATAATATATTAGACGCTGCATTAGCCAATCCCTGCAGAGTATCCCCCCTGGTCTCCCATAGTGTCAGAAGCGTAGGATCCGCCTTCTTGGATTTCTCTGTTACAAGAGAAGTTTGGCTGCACCATGAGTGAACCCAAAGTTCTGTTTGAGTTGTAAAGACCCACACATTTCGTTACACAGGCTGCCAGCCTCACAGTGGAGTGGATTTGTCTCATTTACAATTCCTCGCGTTGCACTGGTTTCCTGGTTACAGCGACGGCGTCCTGACGTCAGTGCAGAGCAACATAGGGGAGTGCCTTAAAGCGACAAGCACCAGAAAACAGAGCGTGCTGACTACTGCTGACACAGAGTGTTTTTGAGGGAGACTAAAATACAGGATCAAAGTGAAGTTTCACCAAGAAACTTTACAGACATGATCTAGAGGCGTATAAGACTTATTTAAACTTACCTGAAAGCCAGTATAATATGTCTCCTTTAAGGAACAAGCTAAGGTAATTCAAGCGGTTTGTGGATATTTAGCATTAGTAGCATAAAAAAGAAATTAATTATGCAAACTCACACAATCCTTAACAAAATTACTCTTTGTTACTTGTATATTTTACTCTAAGTAACTTTTAAATCTACTCCCCATGCAGTGGGGGGTGTAACACAGGTTGGCAGCGGGGTGGTTGAGGACGCAGACGTCCTGTGTTTAACTAACAACAGTGTCGTAATGCTGCTACTAATATGCTGTAAAGCCGTTATATTAGCTTAATGAAGTGAATCATGTCATGTTTGTTTTTTAAATCCCAAAATATGAAGAGACTGACAGATTTAGCTGTGGTTTGCTGTTACAGTCAGACTGGGAAAGCTGAAGCCTGCAGTGCGTGTCAAGACATGAGACTCTTTTGTGTGTCTGATGTACTGCTTATTGTTATGATCATCCTGCTGCACGTGTTCAGCTGTCTTTGCTTAAATCTTTAAGAAAGGTATCTGGAATAAATAGAAATATTATAAATGACAGACCTAGAGGCACTTTATTCTGTGTTTTAAACAGTTATATTTTTAGTGCAATGTGTAAATTAAATGTAAGTTTCCAACGTATAAAAATTGAATGCAATTAATATCACGTTAAGGCACTCTGTAAAGTAATAGTTTAGGTATTTACCGCAAACAAATGGAGGAACAACCTGTGTTTTATTGCCTAATGAGGTACCTAGTGCAATCAAAATGTCATAAACTCTTTAAATAACATCTAATTTAATCTTTGCTAAACTGATAAAATGATGCACTTCAGCACCTGGAAGTTATTCTGCAATTTAAAAGCAACGGGTATAATTTAAACAGACTTTCTTGGCACTGCAGCAGAACAGCAGCTCAGACAGTAAACAGCAGGTAGAACTACAGTAACAGTGTTGGCACTGTGGTCATGACCACTGTTTTCATTATATTGGTGCTTCATTAAAAATGCAAAGTAACATGTTTCTCTACTGGAACATGTGTTCTGCTATAAAGTAATACAGTGTATTGCATTTTATTACATTTCAATACAAACTGCAATGTTGGCGTTTTTGTATTTTTTTGGTCTTGGGTGACAAACAAAAAGATATGCTATGACACAGGTGTCAACCTCGTGCAATGGAGGGCCGAGACCCTGCAGGTGTTCTTTCCAACCATCTGTCCAGCAGCTGATCTCACTGATGAGCAAAATCACCTGCTTTAGTGACTGGTTGGAAAGAAAACCTGCAGGGTCTCAGCCCTCCATGGCATGAGTTTGACACCCCTGCGCTATGACAACTCAACAAAAGTCAGTAGCTTCAGTATTGAGGAACTGGAATGAGCCCAGGTTGGAAAATAAATGCACGGACATGTTGAACAGTCGGGTCATAGGGTTGAATCTCTCCTGCTGAGGTGTGACCAGCTGCACCCTGATTTTAAAGGGATGTAGAGGTAAACCACATGTGTACTTACACCACATTAGGATGAAGTATAAGTCAGTAATTATATAACTTAACTTGGAGCTATATTATTTATTTAGAAATCATGGCTTTTTGTTGCAAATTTAAAATCAGTCCAATGCAGTTTTCACTTCTGCTAAAATCTTGAAAAAGATAATCTGCCACTGACTTCTGCGTGCCTGCCTGACCTTGTCAACAACTCACCACCAAACAGCAGCAGCATCAGATAAATGAAGCAGAGGAACTGGGCGACTTTTATCTCGGCTGAAGAGGAACTGCAGCAGAGTCTGTCTGAGGAGTCTCGCCCTGTTGTAACGCCTTTAGGTTTTGCAACATGCCCAGTGTGACACCAGTGTTCTTCTTCTCACATTGACACACGTCAGTGTGCTTCATAAGCTGCGTTGTCCAACTTGAACGTTGGGTTTTCACCCTCTCACAGATGCTTCCACTTCTTGTTTTTATGTTGGTAGTGTTTATAGATTTTTTTTGTCAGCAGTTTCTTTTTTTTTTTTCAGTTGTTAAGCAAACGACAACTCCTACAGCTTCTCATCCTGTACATGAGTGACAGTTTATTCATCGGGGAACTCAGTTTTAGTTTGACCTCAATTCTTCAACTTAGATTACTCAAGAGAAAAGAAAGTGATAATTTTAGAAATAAAGATAAGATAAGAGAATCCTTTATATACAGAACTACAGCAGCAAAGTGTGATTGTCTACATATTTTTTTATGAAAGAGATATAATAATAACACAATATAAACAACAAGTAAGTAAAATTCAAATTAAATTAAAAAATCAAATAGTAACAATAGAAACAGCAAGTAAGTTAGTCAAGGTAAAATTAAAATAAAAGAAAAAGAAAAAAATGATAACAAAAATATAAACACCAAGTAAGTAAGTGAATTTAAAATTAAGATAAATAAAAAAATAAAATAATAACAACAATATAAACAGCAAGTAATTAAGTCAAGTTAAAATTTAAATTAAAAAAAAGCAATAACAGTATAAACAACATGTAAGTCAAGGTAAAATTAAAAATAAAATAAAAGTGGGCGCCTAAGTTATATTGAAAGGGTAAACAAGTCAAAGTCCAGTAGACGTAGACATAAAGGGTTCAGTTGTGTGTGTCCAGTGTATGCATGTAAGATGTTGTGTTACTTTGTGCTGTGGTCACAGGACTGAGTGTCAGCGGTGCTGGACCAACAAGGGTCTCATGTCTGCAGGTACCTCACTGCAGCCTTGTAGAGTTAAAAGGACTCACTAGTGGACGTTCAGACAGTGTGAGCTCTCTGATGAAACTTGTCTGAAGGCAGACAAAGACTTTACTGCCATTCATGTCACTTGTTACAGTTCAGTGTGAACACCCACACATTTCTTCCCCTCCGTGTGCTTTCCTGTATCTCGAGTGTCAGAAACCACCTCCTCGAAGCAGATTGTGGAGCGGTGAAATTCCCCTGAAGTTTGGAAACACACTGCTAACCTTTGCATTATATGCCTGCACAGTATGACTCACTAGGACGGCAGTGGCTCAGTGGTAGAGCGGCCGTCTACCAACCGAAGGGTCGGTGGTTCAGTTCCTGCTCCTCCCAGTCATTGTCGGTGTGTCCTTGGGCAAGACACTTTACCCACCTTGCTCTGTATGAATGTTGAAACAGGGGTTTGGTGGCAGTCGGAGGGAAATTGGCAGCCACCCCTCTGTGAGTCTGCCCCAGGGCAGCTGTGGCTAGCTTAGCTTAGCGCCACCAGTGTGAATGGCTGTGAATGAATAATGGTCTTTGTAAGTGCTTTGAGTCTAGACTTCCAGAAAAAAGGACTATCCAAACCATTATTATTATTATTATTATTATTATTACCAGTGCAACCTCAGGTCCCTTCGGGAACCAAACCAAGGCCTCAGACCAGCAAGGAAAAACATTTACCGTATTTTCCAGACTATAAGTAGCAAACACCGGTGTGGCTCATCAGACCCGGTCAGAGTGGACCACATGAAACTGTTTTAATAAATTCAATAGCGGCTTATAGACAGGTGCGCTCAATAGTCTGGAAAGTACGGTAAATTAGATCCTTTAAATCTGACTTAAAGCTTCATGCAGCTCTGGTACAGGTATCCACCTATATTCTTGTGAATCCTGGATCGTTGCGCTTACTGTGTAAAGCAGGGCTTGTTTGGGCTTGAGTTGAACTTTTCTCTGACTTATATCTTCTAACTGAGAAATGAACAATGCACAGCGTCATAGATCATAAAGATACTGCAGAGATGCAGTAAAGTTTGCAGAGGTGTTAAGGGAAAAGAGAGGTGAGGAAATGAAGAAAACCTTATCAGTGGACGCACTGTTCCTGTAGAGTACTGTGCAAACATTTTAGACACTAAACGTGAAGTGAGTGTGCTTCAAAAAAAAATACCCTAAGTATATTTAATTAGTTTTTTGTGTAGCAATTACATTCATACAACGTGCAGAAAGAGACAGATAAGAAAGTCCAATATTTGACGTGGCTATTAAAGCAGAGCAGGATATTTTTAGGATAATTTAATTGTGTTGCATAAATATTTCAGGACTAATCTGATAGTATCACACATTGATATGAATCTGAACATTTAAACTGCTGCATATCACATCACTGACGTAACCCATTTGGCTCAGAACTGAAACACTGGTTAGTTTCACACACCTTTGATAAACTGTACCGCTGTGTCCTACTTTGGCCTAATCCCCACATCCCCAACCGCTGCTTATTTTAAAGCATTAGTGATGTGAACATTTATTCAAATCTCAAGCCTTTACATGAGTTACTTGGAGCATGGGTGTGTTAAGTGTGTCATAAAGACTTAAATCATGGAGGAAACAGGAAAATAAAAAACTCACCAAATGACTCATTATTGCTCGTAAAACAGCTGTGAGCAAGGTGTTACACTGCGGGCAATTCAAATGAGTAAATTGTCTTTATTGGCTGAAATTCACTGGATCGCTGCGTCGAGAATTTTTAGTGAAACAACCAAACACTATAAAGTTGTGTGTGTGGGCTTGTACTAGTCACGTTATAGCGACATAAACCCATCTACACAGACATAATGTGGGAACTCGTCCCTTCTCGGGTGACAGAAATATCTCCACAGTATAAATCTTTCCATTTTATTGTGACGAGCTAAGATAAGGGGTAAAAGCAAAGGTGGAAATAGAGCAATGGTATTTGGCCAAAGAGGCTAAAGCCAGCGACGCTGCACAGAAATACTGGGTGGGAATGGTTGAATGTGAAAAGCTCAAACAAATAACTACAACTCGAAAGCACTGAGAGAGCACAAATCTCCACCAAGGCCTGATTCATGCACGTTTTTTGGGCTCAGCTTGTCGACATTATCATCCAACGCGTGTGTGTAGATTCTCAACAAATCCATTAACATTTGTGCATTTTAAATACATTTGCCCATCATCAGAGATAGGGGTTTTCTGGATCCCATTCTCTGATCTTTTTATTGCCTTTAATTGCCCAAATGTAATAATTTGTTACTCGGATAATAAATTAAGAAACATATGTTTACAAGTTTTTCTGTAGTATTGCAAACAGCAGCTGAAAACTCCTAATGATGAAGTTTAGGGGAAAATAGATACTAAAATGGGTGAAGTATGTCCTAAGGCAGTCTCCATATGATAGAGTGCATGTAATGTGAATGGTGTCACTCGTAGTGACAAACCCACAAGTTTACTTACTGACCAGAAGAAGTTATTTTTCCTTTTGCTCCTTTTTGTTTTCTTTCTCCTCAGCTCATCATTTTACAGCCAACGATTTCCACTCTGTATCTAGATGCACGCTACTGTGGAAAATCTCTGATTGACTGTACGCCGTGTGTTCACGGCCTCAAAACGCTGACAAAGCTCAACCAAGGAAACAACTACCTGGGTAACATGGAGCACTTAGTAACTGAAGCACCAGCTAAGAGAGCTAAACCTGGACACAAACTCTAAATATATTGTCATATACTCATGTCTGCTGAACGTGTGAATAAGCAACTGTTACACCATATAAACTGGATAGATTTCAGTGGTGTGGTAATCGCTTGTTTTCTCCAAGTGGATGAATTAAATAAATATCTATCCTGAGATTGATTTTGATCTTCTCCTCTTACTCTTTGAAGAAAATGATGTAAGCATGTTTAACAAAATGTGCTCCAGCATTTCTCTCTCTCTGCTGTAAACAGTCGTCTCTGAAAGGCCAGCGCTGCCTCCTCTTATCCCAGTGTAATGATCCTCCAGTGAAACAGGATCAGGAAGAGAGAGTTAGGAAGGGTCCTCCAGGACTACGAGATGGGAAATAATGGCTCGTAGAGAGTAGACATCCATTATGTGGTCTGTTTCCTGAGAGATGCAACAATCATCAGCCCCAAATAGCATCTTATGTGTCTCTGACAGGATGTACTCATTAACACCAGACAAACTGGGTCCAGGTACGTGAAGCTTTTAAGTCACCAGGAAGTGAACTGAGACCTTTAGACCTGAGGCAATTAGCTGACTGGTCAAATGGTCTACAGAAAAATAATGCAACTATTTTAGTAACTAATTATTTCTATAAGCCGAGAATAGCAAAACATTTCCGGGTCCTAGCTTCCAAGCAACTTACTTTTATCCCCATTGGCTGTAGGACATGGATATTTCTCTCTATTTCCTGTTATTTTAACTTGAATGTGATTTCTGTTTCACTCTTAAAGACATTTTACTGCTTATTTACCACTGCAAAAGCCTTGTGGTGACAGTAAGTGATAAAAAGGGAAATATTTTTATGGTTAAAATAGCAGTATCTCTTTAAGTCTGAATTAGTAGAGTTGATTTGCAGGACTCTGGATGGTGATGGATGAATGTTCCTGCACATGTACAACATGCATTATATAAGCAGCCGTCTGCTAATGTACTGTACGTATCTGTTTATACAGCAACCGCGTGAACCTGTTTGCTTTTTATGAGATTTATATGTCTGCACACATACTCACAGTATGTGCCTTCAAAGGGTTTCTGCATCTGCATGTTCTCCTAAACAATCACCACGATCCTCGCCCTGCTGTATGTCGCTGTTCGCCTGCTCTTAAACCACAGACTGATACATTATTACGCTGCTGTTTAAGGAGAGCCTGACGTGTCATCAGTTTTGGCCCCACAGCCTGCGGTGCTTGGAGATGACAGCTCATGATTTGTGAGCCTCTCTGCCGGGCTTAAGGTCTGCAGAGAGGACCATAAGAGGCAGGGTGGCATGTTGGAACAGAAGCGCGAGTGAGGGTGGTAATGTGGGGTGAGACAGCGATGGCGAGGATGATGGCAGAGCTTATGAGCACGCACGTCTGTTTGAAGTGTTTCTGGGAACACCTCGTGATGAATTAAGTGGACGATAACTGTGCGTAACTTAGCGCTACAAGCGTTTGTCATTGTGTTTGTGGGTGTGTTTTATGCCAGCAGGCCTAAGATTCATTTTTTATTCTGAGTATTATTTCAAATAACAAACTGTTGCCAGCACAGGACCTGATTCTTGATCAAAAGCCAGGACAGTTAAGGATGCTCTGATCTTTCACTAGTATTTCTGGGGCTTTTAAAAGTTGACCCACTTCTTCCAGTTGCATCAACTCAGCTTTACATACCTTAAATTCACACATAATTAAATTAAGATGGGCTGCACCACACACATCTCTCTCCTCATAGAGATTAGTTATTATTCACTTCCAGTAACTGTAACTGCAGCTGTGTTCACTAACTCAATCAAATGGCAAGTTAATTGTTCTTTATTTACAAAGAAGGACAACACTAAAGAAAAATACTTTAATACTTTACTGTAATTTCTGAGCCATCCTTTGAAATGATAGATTAGATCTTAAGATAAACCCCAACCACAAGCAAAATAGCTGATGCAACCTAATTGTGGTGTTGCTCTTTGCATTGTTTTGTTTGTAGTTTAATGCCAGTTATTAGTAGAGTTACTCATGGGAAATATGACAGAGAAGTGGCATCGGGTCAAATTGTGAAACTCTGTGGTGGTTGCCATGTGCAGGGTCTCGAGAGAAAGGAAGCTGAGGGCACTCAGTGGTAAGAATCCGACAACATCAGTTGAGAAATTCAAGAAATTTCACACAACTTTGAATTACATCATCACGTCCTAAAAAGTGAGGAACATCTGGAAGTTATTTTGGTCCACTTTGGACTTTTTCCACACATTCAGGATGACAGCTCCGTTTGGACCTTACCACTGAGGTTGACATAGAATCACAACATAATTGCTGTTGTTTTGGTTTTGCTCATATTCAGCCACTTCCTGTCTCTTTCTGGTCTTTTTCATGGATGTATCTCTGAATCGATATGTGAACGATCACATTCTTGTGAATTTAGCCAGTGGATGAGCATGTGGACAGTCAGGCCCGTGTCTGGTCCCTCAGGTAGTCTGATTTGTCCTGGCTCTGGACGTCTTCCCTCTGGCCCCTCTCGCATTGTCTCCAGCTTATTAGTTTTCAGCCCAGGCCCTAGCAACAGGGAAACATTTACACCAATGTACAAAAGCACTCAATCAGCACAGGCCATTAATTAGGCCTCTGTTTGTTGGATATTTCATGGAGGAAATGGAGAATTGTTGATAGAGAAGAGGAGCGAGGTGACAAAGCAGCTTCCAGGGCCAGCTGCTGCTTCGCTCTCTCTGCCCGGGATGAATAAGCAGCCAGCTGCTGCTGTCTGAGCTGCCTGTCTGCAGTCTGTCATACCTTAAAGGTCAATGCAAAAAAACAAGTTGTGGTTTTGTCATGTAGCATTCTGTGGGTTTGTATTTAGGACACTGCGTAGATAGGAATCTTAAGACGGGTACACATTGTATTAGAGACGGATGTTGACATTTGGTTTAGCCTGGCATGAACAGTACAAGATAACCCACAGTCTAAACTGACACTCATCCTGAAAACACACTTGTGTTGGTTTTAACACTAAAGCGGTGACAACTCCAATGTATTTGTTGTTACACAGCCTTGAATCAGGTTTGATTTTGCTTCACCCAGGAGACTTGAAACCAAAACCTAGGCCAGTAAAAAAGTTACCTGTGATCAATTAATGATTGATTGCAATATCTGTTAATCATCAAAGGGACCAGTATCCAACAGCAAAAGAGTCAAAGTTAGTGTTCCTGTGAGCAAAAAACTAACAATTACTGTGGAGAGAGTTGTGTTGAGGCAAAACCTGCTGCTTGGCTGAAGTTGAAACTGTTTCCAGCGAGAGTGAAGCAGGTTCTTGTTGAATTTACACTCAGGAAACCTGCTCTGCAGAAGTCCAGGTAAGAAACTACAGAGCCAGAGTGTAGCAGCATCCTGAGTGACTGACTGGTTTTGTTCTGGTTGTGCTGTACTCATAGACTGTATATAGAATGGACAAAGCTAATGTGACATCACTCAGCGGTTTATGGCATTATAAGGCCAGGAGTTTAGCATTTGAGTGTTGCCATGTTAATCAAACTAACCACACCCCTAAATCTTCCTCTTTCTGAAGCCTGCTATCTACTTACTAATGATTTTTTTTAAGATGGACCACCAGATCACTGATGAGAAGATTTGACTTTAGCTGAGAACATCACAATGACCTCTGATCAAAATTTGTTGACTGAGTGTTTCAGGATTGCAAATGATTTTTTTTTTTTTTAGTTGACGTCAATTGGAGCCAAAATCTGGAGGCCATTGGGGATATTGCACCTTTTTGCACTTCTGCATTGACCTAATTTTTGAGCTCAGTTGCTTCGTCTATTTCTATTCACATTCTATGGTCCTACTAGTATCCCTACCCTGCATCCTAACAAACAGACAAGACCACTTCAAGGCTTACTCTAGATCTTAAAGAAGATGCTGTTCTCTAGTATTGTCCAAGCTTTAAGAAAACCAAAACCTGTATTTAACCTCAACATTCTGTTTCTTCAGATCGCAGGTTTTATCAACGCCATTCATCCCTTTTGTGGTGACAAAGAGAACCTGACGGCTTTCCGCTTCTACGCCCTCAACCCCATCGTGGATCCCTGGGTCTTCATCATCTGCCGCAAGTCTGTGTTTCGCCACCTTTGCTCTCTGCTGAGTTGCCGCTTCAGCCGAGGAGCCATGAAGACGACCGCACACTGCGCTCTGTCTTTACCCCTTGACAATGTCATACAGCGCAACCCCCCAGACGTGACAGTTCCACAGACCAACATGTACTCCAGTTTACATCGATGACCCGCAGACCGTGCAGGGTGAAGGACTGGGAAACTTTCCTGTCTGAAAAAAAACATTTGGGCAAATCCCTTAAATGAAACATTTGCATACAGGATCCCTGCTCCCACCATTTCAAGACAAGTATCTGTCACAGTGGAAATCTTCTGTACCTAACCGTTACAATTTTCCTTTTGACGAACTTTGGAAAAAATGATTGCACTATAGATGTTAATCTTCCATTGACTCATGGAAACTGCTTTAACGGTGGAAGGAGACTTGTGCCATAATGCCAAGAACACATCAAACCATATCATGCCCATGGATAGAGTACTGCAAACTCAGAATATATTTACAATCAGGTAAAGCTGTATGCTGAACAACATGCATGAATGTATACTCGTCTTTTGTCAGCATTTTCTTTAGGACTCAGTAACTGTTAATGGATTCTTTGATGCAGGTCAACATGACGATGAAGATGACCTGTCATTGCTGGAGTCGATGGCGTGTCGATCTATTTCACCTGCTCTGAACTATTAATCCTCAGAGATTATCCAGAAGGCATATTTTATTAGGGTATTCTGCCACTATGTAGCCACTGTAAATTTTGTACCCCAACAGATAGACTCGAATTTAAACTTGAGCCATTAGCAGGCCTCAATAAGTCAGAAAAGTTCATCATTTCTTTAAGTCTGTAGCCACGCACCCAGTTTCTTTAAGGCTTTGTTATGACACAGCTGTTGTTCATACATGCTCACAGCGATAATGCTAACGTAGTAATGTTTAGCAGGTAAACAGCACTAAACACAAGCTGTGGCCAGTAATTTCACAGGTATGTGGTCATATAGGAAAGTATTGGACAAATTTAAATACTATTTGCATAACGGTGCTAAATGAAAAGTTAAGTGGTCGGCAAAGCTGGTCTCCGTATATTACAACAAAATTTCATACAATAGTTGTCAAAACATTTCACCCAAGACCAAAAATGTTCGTCTTGAGGTGGAAAATTTAGAAATCTATGAGAGTGAGTAGGCTTCTTCTTGCATGTTTTTAGAGGATTTCATGGTCATTCATCTAATAGTTGATATTTCAGTGTGGACTAAGGCGGTGAACCAACAGGCCATTGTTACTGTTTCTAGAGAAAAACTGTTATGACTAAAAGTGGTTTTCTAAGAGACATATCTTGAATTTGTACTTTTTTTTGTCTGACTCAGTGCGGGTTAGACATTTTCTAAATAGACCACATAAGAAAATAAGACCCATGTGTGCTCCTAGACCGACATCATCAACCTGCACCACACACTGCAAACATCAGGAGAAGTTACATAAATGTGAAGACGTCGTATTGGTAGATTACTGTCACATCTTTATAGTTGTGCTCAATTTTAAAAAGGATCCAAGTAAAGGGAAAAAAAAGTGAATCTAAGGGTAAAGCTGTGTGTTTGGAAGTTGAACAAGAATCTATAGTCATCAGTTGGTCAGTGACTGAGGTTTGGACTATTTTTAGTGCCATGATAAAATTCGGCTTAATTCCTGCAACACTTCAGCCCATCATGTTGTCATTATATAATGTCTCATTCTCACTGACGTCTAAGCTACCTGTGATGATTATGAATGTTCTTTTAAGAGCCTTTTTGCTTTTAAAAATCCCTGCTACTGCAAAATGCACTGTGAGAATACCTTTTTGTTGTTGTTGTGACTGTAATGCTGTAACTGTTGTGCATGTGTGCTGTTTTTACTGTGCTTTAATGTTGTTAGTTCTGATTATCATCTTAGTTTGGTTTATGCCATGGAGTGCAAAGACATATGGATAATAACAGGTCACTTTCTTTTTTTTTTTTGCCTGCATGACCCGACCTAAGTCAACCACATTACCACTTGCACATTTTGTTCTTTGAGGGTATGCTGTTAAGTATTTGAGTTGTGCATCCATTTAAAATGAATGAAAGAATACATTTTTAGATAAAATAGTGTTCATTCAATGGTACACATTTTATGTGAAATAAAACATTAACAAAAGAAAAAATCCTCTCCCAACTCATATGTATAAAACGATGACATGTATATTTGACATCTTGCTAAATATTTATGCAGATTATGTAATGTTTTGTCTCCTACATATGAGACCTGACAACATTTTCTGTGTTTATAGAAAATAAAAATGGAAACACTCCTTTTGTGTTGTTACAACATTTGGTGACAGATGAACATCGACTTGTTTAACATCTGTTTTAGACTTAAATCATTTGGAGCAGCTACATTTATGGAACATTTAATTACAGTAATTTTATCAAGTTATGTACATACTATGTGTATATCAATTTAATAGAAAGCTCCCCAAGTTTTTATTTGTATGTTTACCATGATGCTGAAGTTACAGTGACCTGAGTTTTAAATATATTGGTGTCAACCAGTCATCCTTTTGCAGGGCAGACAGGCAGCTGATTGGTGGGTTTGGATTTCAGTTTGGTTTGACAGCAGCACAAAAGTTATTTTTACAGACTCTTTACAAGTGAAATGTGACATATATCTTGATTCAAAGTTACAGAGAATAGAAATATTTACTTTGAACCTGTTGTTTAACTCTTTAGAAATCCTTGCAAAATCCTTTAGAAAATCATGATGTAGTTAAACACTGAAGTTAAAGTCTTATCTTGTAGTTAAAGGTGGATGAGCAGCAGGACAGTGCGTGGGACTGCAGCGCCACTTGGTGGTCAAGTGGTGTAAACTTCCAAAACCGGAACAATGGAATTAACTAAATTTAGAGGCTGTAAATCAATACAAACCGTCATTTTCTTCAGTGTTGCTCGACATAAGATCGCCCAAGTTACATTTAATATACAAGAGCAATCAAGAAACGGCTCAGTGTGGTTGAGATCAACTACAGTAAGACTACAATAGGTCTCATCATACACGAGATCCAGTTCTTTGATTATTATAAAATTTTTGGACTGTTTTTAACTCATGAAGATGATTTTATTTTAGTCTTTAGTACCTTTTAAACGTTCCTTACCTGCCTCACATGTATCCTGCAGCTCAGCTCTGAGTCAGATTGTACATTTTGCAATTTAAACAAAGTGTAAAGCTTCAAAGAACAAGAACATTTTCTGCCTGAAAGTCAAAGTACTTGAAAAAGTTCAAGATTGTAAAACTATTTCACTATTCATACACAGTTTTCTGCAGTTAATTAATAACTATAGTTTATTAAATGATACTGATAGAAAATTTTATCCCACTTTTTCTGAATTCAATTAGTTATTTCCAGCTTGTAAAAAAAACCAAAATACATTACTTCAGTTAAACAAAATCAGTGGAATACACTGATGTTTTTATGACAGACTACCTCCCTGGGATTAAAAGGGACCACACTATCTTAAAAAAAAGGAGTCACATTCAGAATCAATATTTTATTTTCAGTAACCTCTCAGCTTACATCGATCAGAACTTTAAAAAAAAAAAACACACACATTCATGTCAGATTCCGTTTCTGTGTGAAGGAAAAACCTCAAATCTCAGCATCAACATCTCAACACCACACAGAAACTCTACGAGTAGCTTCCCGCCTCAAACAGTTTGATCACGATGGCTTCGTGGGGCTGCAGCGTGAGTGTGCGCAGAGACGTCGACCCCAAACGGTCCATGCCTGTGCTGCTCAGAAACACCCCGGCTTTAGGGAGGCTCGGGGCCCAGGCGGGATCCAGGGCGTGAGGCTCAGGCCCGACGTTGAGCAGAACGAGGAGATGGACGCAACCCCAGGAGCGCAAGAAGGCCAGGACCGGAGGAGGTGGAGGAGAGGGAGAAGTGGAGTTGGAGGAAAAGGATGTGGAAGAGGTGTTGAAGGGGAGGAAGGTGAAGGTGCCGTCCAGGAGAGCTTCTTCTCTGGCTCTGGAGTGGCTGAGGGAGGTGAAGAGCGCCACAGCTACATGTTTAGTCCTCTCATCGTCCTGAGGGAGGAAAAGTGTCAGAAATTTAAATATAGCCTACTCAAAATAACACTTTCAGCTTTACAAGACTTACACATCCTTTTGGTAAATGAGCCAGAGGATAGGAGTCATTCAGATATTTCTAGAGCAACATCTGGCTTTATTACTCACTGTATGGGTGTCTGATGGCTCATCCGCCTCTCTCTGTAATGACCCGGCTTTCAGAGACACATTCTGTGGGTTTTATTTGCGATCATCAGCTTTTAAAAATGAATGAATGATGATGTTAGAGTGTCAGACAAGTCTTTACCTGTGTTTGGTCTTCATCGTACTGGACTGCAGGCGTTCCCGGGAGAGTCATCATCAATACTAGGAGCAACTTCTTCAGACTGTGAGACGGTTTACCTCCGACCTGCAGAAAGCATTGCACTGCACTAAAACAGAGGGCTATGAAAATATCTGGAGTATATATTGATAATTGATTAATAATTTTAGTTTATTTAGTCTGTCTAGCAAATTGCATGTTTTGCTTCCAGACTCATTCACTTTGCTAAAACTGGAATGAAAATGAGAATATTCATGTTAGCCAGAAATGAAAATTATTATAGACATTCATCATATGCTGCCTTTAAATTTGCAAAATTACTATATTGTTGTTAAAAAAATAAGGAAAAATGAGCTAGTGGGCAGATGGTGATGTAAAATTACATGACGAATACATATGATTAATATTTAAGATGTGCGCTATGTAATGATATATAGAATTTTTAAACATAATCTGTAACGTACAGCACTGGCCTGTTTATTCCAACTACTTGGCCACCAAAATATCAGCATCACTTAAATAGGAGTTTGTGTATTGAATAACATTCACTGTCTTACTGTCCAACTGAGCCATATGTTTTCCTCTCTTGGCTGCAGGTGTGTCTCTATAGCACCAGCCACTTCCCGTGCAGACAGGAGGTGGCGTGAACGTGGCAGAATAGACCTCATCACCACATCCACCAGTGTAACGTTGCTCTGGCTGGAGTCGCTCAGAGGCCGCAGAGCATCTCCCGTCTGTTTTACCACCACAATCCTGAAGTTACACGCACACAAAACATCTTCCAACACCCCCGGAGATCCACTTTAAAATAAAACCATAGGATGTATTTAAATGTATAACTACACCTTTCCTCCTCCTCCTGACTGCTGAACTCCTCCAGGACTCTTCTCCACTCCAGCAGAGTCTGAAATATAAATATTTAATTGGGGGAAAATGGAGCCTATAAAAACTCTGCTTGTAGCAAACTTACATTTAAGCTTATTTATTCATGTCATTTTACCTTCTCTGAATATGCTGCATCTGTGTCACAGATAGCAAAACCTGCCACACCTTGCTCCAACCAGAACCGGAGTGCATGCTGTGGAAAAACAGAAAAAAATATAATGTCCAGTTTTAAGAAATCCAGCATCACTGGTTGCGTGACCAGAGAGTGAGGCGTTGTACCTGCACTGTGGCCAAGTGGTCTAATGGCTCGTCCGTGTTTCCTGCTACGTCCTGAGGGACCAACAGATCCAGCTCACAGAAGTCTAACACCACTTTGAGACCTGCAGGAGCAACATTAGGACAAAAATAATGACCAAATAACACAGCACAAATCCAGTTCTGCTGACAGTTTGACAAATACAAGTCATTTACTCACCTGCTTTGTTGCTCTCTGTGAGCAGGTGTTGGATCTGAGCCAGTGTGGCTAAGTTTTGACTGGAGGCGGTGAGGTTGAAAGGAGACACTTCTTTATCAAACAGACGCTCCAGGATCAGAGCCCCGATACCCAACGACCTGAGCTGGGGAAGCTGCTCACACACCGCTGGAGAGAAATCAAACATTAGAGTTGAATCAGAATGTCATTGTCCTCAGATTCCCCATCTATTCACTTTGTATAATTTATTTTTATTACACCTTTTAGTTACCATTTATGTTAATATTACATACATTTTTCCAAGATTCATGTTTGTGCTGATGTGAGATAAAAAAAATATAAATACAAAACAAATTGTTACAAGCCTGTGAAAGATCAGAGCATTAATTGTGTCTTTGCCATAGACTTTATATCCAGTCTATGCTCTCTGCACTCTTTCATGTACATTATGTCAAAATTTGGCCTCAGATAGGAATCCTCTCTGTGACCAGAAAGATCTACTTGATAAATAATGCTCAGACTACAATAAAAGCATTGTTTTTGCAAATGTACCCTTACTTGACAATTTCTTGAGTGCAGTGATGCAAATTATCCAAATTTAAGATCACTACAGAGGTTGTAGGGGTGTTAAATTGTGAGGTGTTTCTTATTTATCCTGAGGTGAACAAAAAATGAACTGAAAATTTACACCAGTATGATACAATACACCACAAACTGCAACATCTATAATGGTCACTTCTCTAAAATAGTTTCAACAAGAACTAGGAACTATCTTTGAACTCCACTCACAAGCAGTTAAAATTAAAGCTGACCACATCATAGCAGTTCCCACTCACCTGACTACACAAATCATTCCAGTTATTACCATCAGCTCACCTACAAAGTTCCCTTTTCTAAGAAAAACATCGACTGCAACTCCATTATTCACACTGTCATAAAAGCATTAAACAAACAGGATTCCCCCACAGTTAAAACACAGTGCCACTTAACGCACAACAGTATTAAGTATTTTATAGAGTTTTTTTTTTATAGTTTTATCTTTTATGTCAGTTGTCCATTTTTTGTTGTCTTGTTTGTCTAGCCAAGCTAAAAAAGATTTCCTGTTATAACATAAAAAGTCTTGAACTTTGAACTGTAACCTTCATCATAGCAGGATGTGTTGCTTATTTATGGAGCCCCTAAAGGGACATTAAAAAAAATGATGGGAGTATCACGTGCGCACTAAGTATCGCATGCACACTAGATACACACAAGACAGTATGTCTACAGAATAGTATGCATAATTTGTTCGAATCTTCAGTTCATGATTTCGCTTGAAAATTTTTGACACCGCCATCCACAGGCGTTAGGCCACTTTAAGGTGGAAGGGGAAATTCAGCCTCTTCTGTATACCGGAAATGCTATCCCAGAAGTAGCTCGTGCGCACTAGATATTGGCACTTTTTTTCCTCCATCAATTTTTTTTTCATGGGTCTTCAGGGGCTCCTTACTTCTCTTATACCACTTCAGTTTTTATATAATTGAACGTATCCTGAGTGATGAACCCAGCTAAAAAGAGCACAAACAAACATTAAACCAGCACAAATGGGTTGTTGCTGTTGGTCTTAGGCTCTATCCTGGTCTATATGAACAAATATGACTGCGTCCTGCTCTTGTTTGCTCTCACCGTTGATGCCCTCTGACCTCTCGGCCTGCAGGTCTGTCTGCAGCCGGTACAG
>OOFC01029418.1:0-29255 GCA_900323345.1 Pseudochromis fuscus | reverse complement strand
AATTTAGTCATTTCTGCTGCATTCCAGCTGATATAACTCTGCTGCATGAAAGGTACAACAAAACTTTCACTTCATCCAAATTTTACATTTTGTTACCTTTACATAGACACCAAGATTATGCATCTAGGCCCTACAGTTGTTGAGCAGTTACTGATATCATTTGGGCATGTCATTTCAGGTGGAAATGGTCAAAAAGTAGCCTCGGGTGGAAGTGGTTAAATACCTTGGGATTGTATTTTTTCTGTTAAAATGTATCCAATTATAAAAAGCTCTGACATTCATATCAAAACAGGAGGCACTGGTGTAGCTGGCAGACCAGTGGGTGCAGGAGGAGATGGAGATGGCCTGGGTGGAACAGGAATCCCCATCATTGGAGCAAAACCAGGTAGTTTGGTCTTTCATGCCACAGATTCAATGTATACATGTATGCAAGTTGTGCTGTCATCTCAGCTCTGTTGTCTTTGCACTTCAATGTTTTTTGATCAATTATCTTTTTGAAACAGGACTCAACGGCACCACAGTTCCAGGTCAGAGCCTCTGCATGTTCATCCATTTCTGTCAGGCTGTAGCTGTGTCACTGTTATAGTGTCGGCAAAGGAGGTTATGTTCTTCTCTTTCCTGCTTTAAATGTCAGCGGCACATCCCTAAAACCACAGCTCATATATTATTAAAATTTGCTGCAAAACAAAGACCAATGCATCTTAGATTGCAGTGTAGACAGCGCCTCCATGTGGCCATTTATAAAGAACTTGATTTACTTTTCACTCACTCCTCTGACTCTGTCTCCAACAAATTACCTCCAGTCTTTACTAAGTTTAATATAAAACACAACCGTTGATCAATAAAAAATATATTCATTGGTTTTTTTTTATATATATGACTCTATGTTGACGTAGATGACCAATATGTTGTCCCAAATGCAATGTGGAAAGCATAACTAAATTGTTGGAAAGTTAAACAAAAAGGCATCCAAAGCATTTAGAGAGCGCCATTACAGGCCATTAAAGTACCAACACACTTAGCTCAGACTTTCCTGGTGCAATTAAATATTTACACTGCCATGCTCTGCCAAAATACTGCATGCAACATCTACAAGGGATCAGCAAATTTACTCTTTACTTTTACTTTCTTTGTATTTGGAAGAAATGGACTCAGATATATTTTTTCTCACACCATGCAGGTTCCACAGGAGATGGCCTTGGTAAGTTGGCATAAAATACTGAGATGTTACATGTATGAAATGGATTGGATTTGGAAACAGCATGAGCAGAATTTATACATACAAGTGGTGTCAAGATTTCTCTCACCAGTATTTCTCCTCTTGTTTCAAACAGCTGGGACAGGTGTTGGTAAGTAGGTCTATGTGACACTTCTTAAAGATACATGAGTTAGCATTTGTTTCAGCCCCACTGAACTGGCTTGTAAACTGACACTCAGGCATCTCTCTTCATTTTCTCTCTCTCTCTAAAATTCAGGTGGCACAGGAACTCCTCCTGCAGGTGAGATTTCCCATTAGACACATACAGTGCACAGCAATTCTTTGCCTCACACCTGACTCATCCACTGCATCTTCTGAGATCTTGTATCTGAAATCTGGATCAATATTCAACTTTTTGCAGGTGATGTCTCAGGTGGGACCCTGCCTGGAGCCAAACCTCTCAAACCCCCAGGTAAATGAAATAAAATGCAATTCATCCTTTACAACTAAAGTTTCACAATAACTAACTTATATTGCTCACATACTAACAAACTGTTGCAATTACAAGCAAAATCGTTACTTTCAAAGAACAGGATTAAGAGTTACCTTTTCTCCTTTTTCCCCATTTGTCAAAATTTACATCAGTCTGATGTTACTCACTGTTCATCTGAGTAGATTATGGCAGTGAGATGATTTACAAATCCAATATCAGGTTCCCTCACTGTAATGTTGGCAGTGATGTAATAGTTTTTTTTTACTTTATCTTCTGTTGTCTCCCTGCAGGTGTCCCCAGAGGTGACACGCCCGGTGAAGGAGATGGAGAAGGAGGTCCTGATGGAGAGAGAGGTGGTACAGGAGGCACGGCTGGAGGACCAGGAGGAGTAGGAGGGGCTCCCACCAGTGCAGGAGCAGCAGGAGGTGTTTCAGGTGGTGTAGCGGGGGCAGGAAGAGGAGACAGTCCTGCTACTGGAACAGGAGTTGGACCAGGAGGTACAGCTGCCGGAGTAGGAGGAACACCAAAACCACCCAAAGGTATTATTGCTGTTGTAATGTCACACACAACTTTAACTGTGTTACATCCACCACCACTTGATTTTCAAAACTTCCATTCTGGCCACCACACATGACTAACATGTATAATAGAAACAGTCATGCAGGATCAAAAATATAACCAACTGGGGAAAAAAAAACATGTATTATATGTTTGTTGTTTTTTAAATGTAGCATATGGACCTGATGGGACTGTAGCAGGAGGCGCAGGAGGTGGTCCTGGAGGTGTTGGTGGAGGTCCCGGAGGTGTTGGAGGTGGTCCTGGAGGTGTTGGTGGAGGTCCTGGAGGTGTTGGAGGTGGTCAGGGAGGTGTTGGAGGTGGTCCTGGAGGTGTCGGTGGAGGTCCTGGCGGTGTTGGAGGTGGTCCCGGAGGTGTCGGTGGAGGTCCTGGAGGTGTTGGAGGTGGCCCTGGAGGAGCAGGCTTAGTACCTGGGGCTGGTGGTCCTGGTGGAGTAGGACCAGGAGTCCTAAAACCTGGAAAAAGTGAGATGCCATGATATTTTGGTTTCTGAAATGTTCATGTATTCACTGCACATGTACATTGCTATAATACAGCAACACAAATATTTTTAACATTTCACACATTATCCATCACAGGCTATGGTGCTGGTGGAGCTGGGGTTTTACCAGGAGGAGGTATGCTATCTAACATTATCCTTAACATTTAACTTACAGCCAATAGATGACAGAAACAAACTACAATACCGGATATTTCTTTTCTCTCCTCTCAGGCATACGTTACCCGACTGGAGCTGGAGCAGGACAAGGAAAACCAGGAAAAGGTTTGATAAACTGTGAAATTAAACTGTTGTTTTGGCTTCAGCACTGAAAGAAGTTACATGATGCAGTCAATGTTTTTATCTTTCCATCAGTATACGGGGCTTTCGGAGCCAGGAACCAAGGTGGATTTGGGCCTGGTGGTTATGGAACTGGTCCTGGTGGCTATGGTACTGGTCCAGGAGGTTATGGTGGAGGACCTGGTGGTTATGGGGCTGGTCCAGGTGGCTATGGTGCTGGGCCTGGTGGATATGGAACTGGACCTGGAGGCTATGGAGGCAGAGGCGTTGGCACTGGTCCTGGTGGTGCTGGAGGTGCTGGGACCCTCGGAGTTGGAACTGGTCCAGGAGGTGTTGGTGGTGTTGGAGGAACAGGAGCAGGCCCTGGTGGAGTCAGGGGATATGGTGGTGGTGTTGGGCCTGATGGTAAGTTGATCTCAAAAAGATAATGGATCACTCAATTTGAATTAATATGTTTAATTCTGACAGAAGAGCAAATCCCATTTAAGCATCATGCAACTGGCAAACTGTTTGCATGCTCTGTTAACCAGGTTCTAGATATGGCTCCAGTACTGGACTGGGTACCGGCACTGGCAAACCACCAAAAAGTATGATAAATATGAATTGATATACAGAATATTCACATATACAAGTATTTATGGAGACAATGCTAACTGAACAATGTTTGTTTTTAGGTTATGGAGCAAGACCTGGTGGTGCTGGGGTTGGGCCTGGTGGCTATGGGACTGCATCAGGTGGAGTTGGGGCTGGTCCGGGAGGTTTTGGACCAGGTGGTTTTGTTCCAGGTGGCCCTGGTGTTGGTACTTATGGACCCGGTGGCACTGGACCAGGTGGATATGGGCCTAGCGGTGCAGGGACAGGACTGGGTGGAGCCGGAACTAGGCCAGGTGGTTTTGGACCAGGTGGTGTTGGCACAGGACCAGGCAGCTATGGGCCGGGTGGAGCAGGGGCCACTCCTGGTGTTTACACTGCTGGAGGTCAAGGATTAGGGGCAAGAAAACCACCCAAAACAGGTAGGATACCATGTTTTTTAAACCATAACAACAACATTTTGTTCTGTGTGATGTTATAAAATGTATTCAAGCTGCTGACTCCTGCGCACAGGATATGGGTCCTCTTCACTGGGTGGAGCTGGCTACGGACAAGGTGAGAAACGTCTTTTTACACTTGAAATCCTATAAAATATACATATTGTTTAGATGATTCTCTTTGTAAATCTTTAAGTTATGCTGGTGGTACAAAGCCTCAAGGTAGAGCACAACATGCCAGTGCAAAACCAGTCTAGTTTACCATAAACTTATCACTCTTTCCTGGGACCAGGTGTCGGACCAGGTGGAACAGGTACTGGACCTGGCAGATACGGGCCTGGAGGATTTGGACCAGGTGGTGCTGGCACGGGTCCTGGTGGCATTGGACCAGGTGGTGCTGGGACAGGCACAGGATTTGGACCAGGTGGTGCTGGGACAGGCACAGGATTCGGACCAGGTGGTGCTGGGACAGGCACAGGATTCGGACCAGGTGGTGCCGGGACAGGCACAGGATTCGGACCAGGTGGTGCCGGGACAGGCACAGGATTTGGACCAGGTGGTGCCGGGACAGGCACAGGATTTGGACCAGCAGGCCAGGGATTAGGAAAAAGAAAGCCCTATAAATCTGGTATGTAGGGATCACACAAGTGGTAAAACTATAACTCAGGTTACATAGTCATTGCACTAATGCAGACATGTGTGTATGTGTTGTGTTTTTAATCATGTAATTAGCAGAACATTGTCTGAACAAACTCTTTCTTACCCTCTTTTTCCAGGTTACGGGGGAACTGGTTATGGCTCAGGTGAGGCTTGGATTAGGTTTACAGAGGTGAACTACCCAATTATTTATGTGGCATATTACTGTGTTTACAAGCATGAATATGTTTTCCAGCAGGAGGCTTAGGAGGAGGAGCTGGTGCTGGTGGAGTTAGGCCTGGTGGCTATGGTCCTGGAGGATATGGCCCTGGTGGAACTGGGACAGGACCTGGCTATGGGACTGGTGGCACGGGAACTGGTGGCTTAGGACCAGGAGGTGCTGGAACCGGTGGCTTTGGACCAGGAGGGGCTGGAACCGGTGGCTTTGGCCCAGGAGGAGCTGGAGCTGGTGGATATGGACCTGGTGGTCAAACACGAAAGCCTCCTAAATCCGGTTACGGCTCATCATTGGGGGGAACTGGCTACGGACCAGGTAAAAATCTCTGATGCATAAATAGTTCACAGAGAACCTTGATGACGCTGCATTGCAAAGAACGCAAAAATATGCTGACACATTTTGGACTTGCCACAAGTTTTACTCTCATATTTTAGATGTTACTTCATGTTTCTACTGGGAAACATATATGTTGTGTTACTTGTCATTTATGGTATCTAATACACTTCAACCCCTCCCTTGTCCATCAGGAGGTGGCGGTGGTGTAATAGGAAGTCTTCCTGGTACTGGAACAGGAGGTGTCATTGGAGGTGGCCCAGGTGAGTATCTAGTTTATGCAGGAAAGTAATGACTAAAATTGCCAATACGCATAACATAAATATGACGACACACAAATGTACATTTTCACTTGACTGCAACTGTGCCTGCACCACATTGTTCAGATGACTTTATCGGATAGTATGCAGAGTATAAACTGTACAAGTCCAACTAAATTTTCTTCTACAATGACTTGTTGAGGAAATGTGTAAAGTTTGATATAAGTCAGTGGGTGTTTGACTAGTCCCTCACTTTTACACAATTCACTGTTCAGGTAGCGTGGCAGGAGGAACGGGAGTGGCAGGAGGTCCTGGAGGAACAGGTCAGGGAGTAGGAGGAGGACCAGGTGGGTTACTAAATCACTTTAAATAAAGCACTAATAAAATACAGTCATTAAGATTATAATAATCTGAAATTCTATCTGAGATTTGAAAATAAATACATTTACAAATTCAGACCACTGTACAGTGAATATGTTACTTGGCTATACATCAGAGCAGAAGTGCTCATCAGGCTGTAATGTGTCTATTATTCCAGCAGGAGGTGCTGGCCCTGGCTTTGGAGGGGCAGCTGGTGGAGCCTACCCAGGTGAGACATGCTGAAAAATATTGGTCACAGACACAGGGGATTTTTTTTTAATTGTCACTGCTAAAACACCTAAAAATTTAAATGAAACTATTGTAAAAAGGACCAGTTGTTTATTACGACTTGTCTCTCCTCTCATGGTTCTCCAGGATACGCAGGAGCCGGGCAGAAATGTAAGAAAACTCAGTGTCGTCTGGAATAAACACGCTCTGATTAATCTCACTTTATAAACACACATAAGCCCTGCATTAACACATAGATATGGTACATACATACTGACACATACTGAAGGCGAACACTCATTCTTTCCTTGTTTCTTTTAGGTATTACTTTAGGTATTTACTTTATTACTATATGAAAAGAAATAGATTGAAATTGTGGAAATAATTTATTGAGTATTTCATAATTTAAAATGACGAGTATTGATTGACGTCAGAGTTTTTCAGAGCCAGCATCTAGTAGCCATCAAGAGTATTGCAAATTTTTGCACTTGGCATTAGCCTCATTTTTAAAAACCTGGTGGCTTCCTCCATTTTTTTTCCACAGTCCATGGTGTTGAGTAATTATCTGCAACATTACTGTTTTTTACTTTCATATCCTTCAGCCAAGGCACAGAAGGCAGCCAAATACGCAGCCATGCAGGCCTTACTGGGAACCGGAGGCTACAGAGGTAAAAATCACACACTATCTACACTATCATACATATACAGTTCATATATATGTAGAATTTAGTGTAATCCATTTCCTAATTGACATTCAGGTTTTATCGACCAAAGTAACGATACTGTTGGAACTTTAATTTATAAAACAGACAGGGAGAAGCTTCAGAGTAATTTAAAACTCTTCACTATGAATTTACTCGAGTACAAAAATGGTTTCCAAGGAACTGACGTGTTAAAAACTTGCAACATAATCTGACAACCACAAATAGAGGAACTCTGTCGTGAGAGGTGTGAAGAAACACTGTTTTTTTTTTTCAGTAATGTGTTTTCACTTTGGTCAACTTCCTGAGCATCTTTAACAGTGTAGGTTTTATCAATACAATGTGTGAGCTGTGAGCCAAGTGAAGAATAACTGTCCCTGTTCTGTGGCTTTTAGGTGCTGGCTGTCAGGGTAAATACTGTGGCCGGAGGAGGAAGTGAGAGACCACCTGACGGGAAGTGACCTCATAAATAAAAAAAAAAAAACAGTGGTGCTAATGCATGATGCCAGATTGTAAATGTCGTACCTGCCAAGAAGCTAAAGCTTCAACACATTCCATATGTTACATTTTTGTTTGCTTAGATTTTATACAAGCCTCTCTTTAGATAAGAGAAATGTTTTTAAATGGTTCTCAACCTGTTAGCAAAGTAGCTCCTGAAAACAAGGTGAAGCTTGTGATGTAGACTGTCAGTTCTCATTAGCATTTGCCATGAAACAATTAATATTTTTTTTCCCAGTGAGTCATCTTGTAACTCTGTGTGGATTTTGACTACCAGGCTGAGAACCACTACAATAAAGGACCAACATTTCTTTACATCAGTGAGGCTAAACTGTACATTAATATGTATTTTTGTCTATTGTTGCTGCGTTGAATATTATTTGTGTTTGTGTGCAAGTATCACCATGAATCCTCTGGGTCAAGACTGATACCAAGGACTCCCTCAGGGCAGCTCCTTCAGACCTGTCTTTATGCTGACGCAGTGTTTCAATTAAAACTCCTCCGAGGCAACACTTTGATCCAGTCAGACTGGATTTGCCTGCAGAGTTTAAAATCTGACTGAGCAGTTAACTCACTGTTTTTAGTTTTTACATCGAAGTACAAACACTTGGATAATCAGCAGCGTGTACAGACGTGGACACAGACAGCTTGTATTTTGGGGAAAGTGGGGTTTCCTATGGTTTGGTGTTTTGACGGGTCATTATCTGGTCCTTGAAAAGCAGTCTTTGTTCATGCTAACTGTGCTCAGGCCTCAGCAGCATCAATCATGGAGGCTGAAGGTCTTCAGCTGTTCTTCCTCTCTAATCACAACAGTTAAAGCACTGTTTTATAGCTACATAACACTAAGTGGTGTCAGTGTCAAATGTTGGTTAACGTGCATATTTTCTCATTGTTAGAAGGATGTATTTGTTATGATGTGGCTTCGTTTTAGCTTCTTTTTTTTTACATTTGCTGTTGAAGTAAACATTTAAACTAAATGTGAGATAATATGACAAGAATACATAATGGTGCCTTTAATGACATCGGAGGAGTACTGATTACTGTGTTTTCCTTCTTTTGATGTACCTCCTTTAACACTGTTGGAAAACTGTTCACGTTTACTAGACTTTTTAAATTATGCTGAGAAATGTATTTAGTCTCATTTTACACTTTCAAGTGCATTATTTCATTATTAACTATTTGTGTGTGGGTGTTTTAACAGTTTTAAACTTGTGTACTAATGATAAATCTAAGTGCGTTGTTTTCTACATTGTCCTTGAATGTGTGCTGAACCACAATGTAAAAAAAAATGTAAGTGAATCTTTTCTTGCATTTGAGCTTTGTGTCTCTATCATGTAGCTCAACGTGTTTTTTTATTAACATCTGTGTTTTTAATGTGGCCTATGAAGAAAATTATGCACTTTTGTACACTTTCTGACAATGTTCTCCGAAGTAAAGACATGTCCAATGACAGTCGTTCAGGGTTTTGTTATTTTACTCTGTTGTAGATAAATTGTGAAGCAGTGAGGAAGAGGAGCTGCACGTTGAGGGCCAGGTGTTGTTACCCCTGAATGTGCAGCACGTTGGGGCTTTTTAATAACCACAAGTCACACTATGAGTAGAAAAAAAAGGAAATTGCAAACTGATGCGTGAGCATTCAAAAAAAAAAGTGGCAAACTTTGTTTTCATGGTGACTCATTTTGAGACCCCGAATGACTTGTGGACCAAATGTATGTCTTTTGTAGCCAGCCTCTAGTGCAGGGGTGTCAAACTCGTGCCGTGGAGGGCCGAGATACTGCAGGTTTTCTTTCCAGCTGGTCACTAAAGCAGGTGATTTTAATCATGAACACCTCCTTCAGTTTGAGGGAAGGAGGCTCATCAGTGAGATCAGCTGCTGGAGAGATGGTTGGAAAGAAAACCTGCAGGGTCTCGGCCCTCCTTGGCACGAGTTTGACACCCCTGCTCTAGTGGCTGCCATATTGCACTTATTTTCTTCGTATTGGTCTTTTTTTTGAGACCTGGTTGCTTCATCTATCTCTATAAACAGTTTATAGATATATTACACAACATAAACACCCTCAAAACTTGACCTACAGCAAGACTTCCCTTTTATCTCCTCTGCTTCTATGCTGGATTTATAATAAACCACTATGTGCAGAGTCAGGTTTCAGCCGTGCATGCCGAGCCATCTGTGACACAACTCAACCTCTTTAAGACAAATGCCAACTGTAAAGACTATGCAAGATGTATATGACTAAAAACGATTTTTCCCCTTAAAGGACCAAACCATTTTTCTTGGACATTAACTAAAATTCAAATATACATACTGTATATCAGATCATATGATGTTGTTGGAATTAAAACCTTTCATAATATTCAATCGATCCACAAATCTCCAAAAACAAGCAAACTCTAACAATGTTGTCCACCTGACAACTGTAAAACTGCATCACACACACATCATTTAAATATCATCTTATATTATTGTGTAAGACAGGTGAAAGGACAGAGGTCAATCAGAGGGGTTGGTAGTTAGTAGCTATCTGTGAAACTAGTGAAACCTGTTGGGTGATAGTTGGTGACTGATAAAACCAGTGGAACCAGTTACACAGTGAAAGTGGTTGGTCAATTCAGCAGGCCTACACTCAAATGAAGCTACCCATGAAGAAGCTGTATTTCGAGCCGTATTGATTTTTGCCTCAGCAGAAAGGATGCAGATGTAAGGCAGGGTCACGCTGCTGTGCATGTGGAGTTAAAGGTGATCTAAAAGTACCTGGGGTCAGGTTAAAGGAACATGAGGTCAGGGCTGGAGAATGGTGCCCAGCAGATTTATGAGACCGGCTGCAAGTGATAGTTTTAAACATCGTTTAACATGAAGACTTCCACTGCAACGCTCACCCAACCTCTTGCATGTTTTACTTAGTAGAGACAGTGTTTTATACGTTATCATTCACGACATATTATGCAGTCTGCAGCAGAGGTGATGATTCAATCCCAAAACCAACAAATTCACAAATGATGGAAACTAAACAACAAGAAAACATGAAGCAGAAACTCATAAAAAATATAAAACATGTTGTTACAATAGACACGACTGTTATCACTTTGTCAGGTTGAAGACAGAAGCAGAACTTCACACACACCTCCACCTGTTTCTGTCTTTCAGATTGCTGTGCAGTTTGTCTGCAATGTGCAATAAAAATATGCACGTCCTGCTACAGTATACCACTGCGATTATTTATAGTCTGAAGCTATAAATTGAGAGGTTGGACTAACTGTGGAAGAAAAACAATTACATATGCCCCAATGGAAATCAAGAGTGCTGCCAAATGACTATGTTCATTACTGTGGAGTCAGAGGGACTCACATGGAAACTCTGAGGATCCGAACTTTACACTGGACGGTATCAATGGTTTTGTTCTTCTAATCCTGAACTCTTCCTCAGTCTAACTGAGTTCTGCCTCTTTGTTGTGTGATGAATAGAGTGCTGTACTGTACGATCTGGACAGTGCAGTAATTGGAGCATTCATAAAGAGATTATGGCTGCGCTGATGAGAACAGGGCTTATTTCAAAACAAACAGACTCACTTGTTCTCCAACACCACTTCTGAGAAAAACACAACTCACATTAACACCCATCAAAGTTCACGTCTTGGACTCTGAGAGCTAAATTCTCCTGCACTTGCTGGACTCTGCGGAGGAGTGTAACTGTATCTTGCTGAGGTCTACATACTGAAAGTGACAGGAGGGGGGAGGACAGAGCGTCTATACTGGGATAGGTCTGTTTCTCAGCAGCCAGCAGGGGGATACTGGCCAGCTGATGTCAGTGGGTCAGACTTCGTTCTCACACAGCTACTCTGCTCAGTAGGGAGGGAACTCGTATGCAGAGGAAGCCTTTAAACACATGGGGAGAGAGAGGAGAGGAAAAATAAAAGGGAACGTCTGCGTCCAGTCACAGCAAAGTACGAGCATGATCCACACATGCGGCTAAAGAGCTCCTTTTTTAACTGGATGGATTGTGTCTAACAGATCTATACATCAAACAACTGGCTGGACACAATGTCTCGACGGGATCAGAGGTTTCGCAGAGGAATGAAAGGACGGTAAGATGATTAACTGCTGAGATGTTTATGTGTGAGTAAGAGTGAGGGAAAGGAAAGAAAGAGGAAAGATAACTGTAGCTCAACATCTGCTTGTATACTTCCTCAAACAGGGCTCTGCCACGGCAAACAGATGCACAAATAACCCATGGTTAGATACTGCTTTTACTTTCATATTAACTGAGTATGTGTGTGAAGAGTGTGTTAAACTGTAACAATAAAAAGCCCCGCCAGGTATCCAAGTTGGTGTGTTTTACCATGTCAACAACTTTTCTTCCTCAGGTTAATATTAAAATATAGATACAAAACAAACTATTTATGTGCGTGTGACAATTTCTAGAACATTTTGCATCATTGACGCAATATCTGTGAAACACCCAGCAGAAAACAATTAGATCAAACACAAATATTTCACTGTTTTCTAAAGGAAGTCCTGCAGGGCGACACAGAGAGAAGAGGGAGGAAATAACGGCAGCAGAATACGTCATTAGACTCCTAACATTTGACCTAAGTTAGGGATCTGACATCGTAGCGTGTTTGTTACACCAGGTGAGGGAATGTCCACAGCTCCACTGTTAGAGGTTTAGGACTGGCTAAAGAAAAGGGTGTTAAGATGCAGCATCAGCAACTTTCAGGTGGAGAAAGACAGAAATGTGAGGAGACGGGTGGGAGGAGGAAACAGAGGGAGGATAAATTCTCTGGATAAATGTCTGGAGTGACTCCAGAGTTTTCTCCCGACCAGATGCTGAAGCGGAATTGCAGATGTGAAGCTGGAAGGTTTCACATCCGTCGCCAGCGGCACAGTAACAAAGACAGGAGGTCAAAAATAAACCTGCAGCTGTCTGAAGGTTTTATTACTTAATTATTTCCTCAGCAGTGGATGAGGAGCAGGTTTAGTAGATCACTTCTGGTAGTGCTGTTAGACCCAGTGAGCACAGGTCATGTTTGTAGTTTCATTTTCACTCATATGTTTTACATTAGAAACAGCAATTTCTCTGGAATTTAGGGACACTGAACCACCACAGCAACGACTGATTGGTGACACAGTTTACAAGGATCTGGGTTATTATCACTTTACAAGATTTAAGATTCCACTGATCACACTGATACTGCCTTTATAATCAAGAAAATGCTTTAAATTAAATTAAATATGTCCTGAAATAAGTCCTCAGTGACATAAAAGGAAGCTTGAGTCTGTCAGGCAACCTTTTCATTTCCTATTGTAAGAGCAGCATGGCATTTACAGTTGGGTTGTGAGAGAGGAAACATGGACCAGTACACAGTCCAGGAAGTCACCTCCCACTCCTGTTGTAGTGTTGGGGAGATAAGGAGGCAGGGTTCATATTGTTTGGAGGTATCATTCTGGTTTCACCACTAAAAGTTTCAGATTTTTCCAGAACAGAAGTTGCCCACTGCATTTAAATAACAAGTGTTTTTTTTGGGTGGCAATGGCCAAAGTGTTTTCACTTTGGTTAGTTGTCTTGTGAAATACTGAGTGGGTGTGCCCATAGGGAACCAGCATTCAGTTACAGTGTTTTTGTGAAGACGTGTGACCCACCAGTGATCCCACATGAGTCGTCCTTTTGTATGAAGCAACAGTAATTTGGGTGCAGGCTGAATTTTCTCTCAGTAACGGTGACATCAGCAATCTGACATTTACGATGCATCAATTCAACACCAAGTGTGTTTCCTGAGGGCGTGTGCTGGAGAAACAGCAGCAGTCTGACGTCTCAGTCTCAACTTCTCCTCCACTGCGAGCATCAAGTTGTGGTTGAACACACGAGAAGAAAGGGGTTGGGTGTCGGTGAAACAGTACACTGCGTGTTAAAAATAGCCAATAATTTGTGGTCCAGCTGATGTGATGCCATGTGTGACGGTGCATCGGGTCGACTTTCCTCACGTCTCATGTGATCCATCAGTGAAGGTTCATGTTACTCTGCTCAAACACACCTCTGCAGGACCATTGTCTCACAACCTATTTAAATCTGCATTTCTTCTGTTTCTTCTTTCTACCATCTCATTGTTTTTCTTCATCATCCTCCCGGTCTCTTCCCCGCTTTCCTTCTTCCTGTAGCTGTTGTGAATGTGACTGCATCCTGTCTCACTGGTACTATGAAAGAGAGGGACAGCTCTACTGTAAGAAGCACTACTGGTCCCGTTATGGAGAACACTGCCACGGCTGCAGGGAGACCATCACAACAGGACTCATTATGGTAACGTGACGAAAAAAATCTGTCTAACCTTAATGTTTTCATGTAAAACAAGTGGTGCACAATGCAAACAAAGTCACAATAAGTCAATATTATTCTAAAATAACACTATTTTTTTAAGTTACTTTGTTACATTAAGCTAAATTACAATGTAAGACAATCAAAAAAGGAGGAGCAGGCCCTGTGCCAGTAAAACACTCTTTATCTGACCAGGATACAAGCTTTACTGTGCGTGCACCTCTGAACTACTTTAGAGGAAAGCTTCACTTCCTGACCACTTTTCCCCTCTGGCCTGATTGTGTGACACTGACGAACATTATGATTAAAAATAGGCGGATTCAACAAACAGCAACAAAGTCACCTTTCTCTTTTGTTTCTTTCATAAAGAATTTGAGCTATTTTAAAAATCGCTGTTCTTTATTGATCATTCAAAGCCCTGTTCAAACTGAGTGGCCATACAAATCAGAAGTAGATTTTGTAATCATTTCATACAGAATTTATGCCATTGTCAAATATCACACCAAAGAATAGCAGATCGCAGCATGTGGCACCAACTATTCATACACTCACAGCCTCCCGGCCTCTTGGTTTCCTCCTGATATGGAAGAAAATGCTTTTTTTTCTCTTTTGATTCACAAACCAGAGGAAATCCTCTGAAAACATCCTTCATGCACCAATGAAAATAAAGAGCTCTTATAACTCAGAGCTGCTGAAGCTGACCCCACCAGATCTCCTCAGTATTGTTCCCCAGGTCCCTGCATTGTATTTTACTGCAGTACCTCCCTGAATAAACAGGTTGCTGGAGAGCAGAAGTACCACCCTGAATGCTTCACCTGCGTGAGCTGTGAGATGGTCATCGGGGACGGGGACACCTACACCCTCATCGAACGATCCAAACTCTACTGGTAAGTCAGAAGGTGGAAGATAAAATATAACAAGGGAATGTTTTGTTTGTCTTGTTTTTAACCTGTAAAGCACTTTGTGATGCATTTCTTTGTATGAAAAGCACTTTATAAATAAAATTTGATGGATTGATTGATTGATAAACATGTCTTCTATGTAATAAAGATGTTATTTATGTTTTTTTGTTGTGTGTGTGGATTTGTTTCTGCAGTGGCCACTGCTTCTGCCCGGGTGTTGTGTCCAACAGGAGGTCAACTTCCCCACTTACTAAGAGGCCTCACATGGTGGCGCTGGTGTCTCTCCCTCCCCATGCAGTTGGCCGACGAGGCCTGACTGTAGCCACCGACTTCAGCCAAGACAAAAGTCCTGTGGTCACAGTGACAGAGTGAGCTTCTAGATTTTAGGCCTGAACATGAGAAGTCTGCATCGAACTGTCACAAATCTCGTATCTTACTTCACTTTTCCTCTGTCATCCTCCCTCAGGTTAGACTCAGTTGTCCTCAGCTCTGACCTGCTGTCCTCTGTCCACGCTGGGGATAAAGTGCTGGAGGTCAACGGTATCCCTGTTCGCAATATTTCTCCAGACGAGGTGGGCCTCAAACTACACAGTGACCCAGTGGCTGCGCTACGACTGGAGAAACCATAACAGCCTCACCATCACACTTTGTTCTTCCCTCTAGATAAACCGTGTGATTCAGGACACGAGCAGACCACTGCAGCTGACCATTGAACACAACCCACAGTCTCCTCAGGACCACCGTCCCTCAGACTCTCCCCAGGACAACATCAGCTGTCCTGACCCATGCGTCCACACCAAACTCGCTTCAACACAGAAACTCCCGAGTCTGGAGGAAGAGCCAAGTCCACGAGACGAGACAGATGAACCGATGAGAATCAGCCTCTCACCGCCTCAGCAACAAGGAACCCTGGGAATGCGATCGAGACATATTCTGTAAGTGTAACTTTAATTGATTAGTCTCATCTTTTTGTTTGGTCATACTAAAAAATATATTTTATTTTGCAGGCGCAGCTGTAGTATAGATAAGTGTCCAATGTCCCCTGGAGCACTCTCACTTTTATCTCAGAGGAGAGACATGGTTCGCTCAGAGTCTCTTCGTGTAGACGCTGGAGATCGAACCCATCGCATCTTCAGACCTTCGGACCTCATCCATGGAGAGGTGCTTGGTAAAGGCTGCTTTGGACAAGCTGTCAAGGTACCACAGTTACATCTCTTTTTCCATCAGCTCGTCTCTCTGAATATTTATGGTTCACTTTCTCCGAAAATATTCACACAACTCTCATTAGTTCTGTGTAAGATGGATTTTTAAGTGTTGTGCTCGACTTGTCTCTGTCAAGGTAACACATCAGGAGACAGGGGAGGTGATGGTGATGAAGGAGTTGATAAGTTTTGATGAAGAGACACAAAAGACTTTCTTAAAGGAGGTAAGAGGGCATCACAGCAGCAAAGACCACATGTTTGGAGATGTATCTGTTAGCAGGCTCAACATGTAACCTCACCATAGACTGTATATGGAACGGAGGACGAACATGATGTCACTCATTGGTTTGGGGACTCTGCTGAACATGGGCATTCAAACAAAGTGAGAACAGCAGACGGACATTGTTTTCATGGTGACTCATTTCAAGACCCAGCAAATACTGTTAGCTGCTAATACTGCAGAATAAAGCCTGTTTTGAAGGGTTGTGCTGAGTGTGTGGGTGCAAATAAAGAGAGGGGTGGTCCTGGGACACGTTGTCAAGTCTGTTCAAGACAAGTGCTGCATTTGGGAGATTTTTGGAGCTGAAAATAGCCTTTTATGGAACAAAAATCATGCAATTGAAGACTTTTTTGAGATGCAGCAACCACAAACTCCTTTGTTGTAAACATAGACTGTATGTAGAGTGGATGAAGCTATCGTGACATCACCTTTTGGTTGTTTGGAGCTAGAAGTGACCATGTATGGACATAAAGGGAAGAGAGAGGAGACAAGTCTAACTGTTGACTATTGTACTGTCAGTCACACTAACCACTATGCCCCTAAATATTTTCCCTTTTGAAGCCTGGTACCTATTCAATTATACATTTCTGCCCAGATTGACCAAAAGATCACTAACTAAGAGTTGACTTTAGCTAATGACATCAGAATGACTTCAAAAATGTATTTCATGCTAGTAAATGATGATTTTTGAATTTGAAGTCAATTGGAGCCAGAGCTTTGTGGAGCCAGCATCTAGTATTACATCGTTTTGTACTTCTGCATTGGTGCCATTTTTGAGATCAGGTTGCTTCGTACATTTCTATGTACAGTCTAGGAACCTACACAGTAAATTAATGCTCATCCAGCCTATTATGTGATCAGTTTATTCAGAAGACTCCTACGGACACACACATTTTTCATAACAAATCTTAAAGATGTATCAGTCAGTCAGTCAGTCATCTTCTAGACCTGCTTCTCCACACTTGGGTCACAGGGTTTTGAAGATGTATTTTAAATCTAAATAACAGGGGCTGTTCCCTTTCCCACTTTGCTCTAAATCTGTACAGGTGAAGGTGATGCGCTGTCTGGACCATCCCAATGTCCTCAAGTTCATCGGACTGTTTTACAAAGACAAGCGAATACATTTTGTCTCTGAATACATCCAGGGAGGAACTCTGCATGAGACTATCACAAAAATGGTGAGTTGAATGTAAAGCTTTGTTTCTCCAAGAGTACTGCCAGAGTACACAGACCCGGTGTGCTGATCACAATCATTGTGCTGCAGGACCAGGACTTTCCCTGGGGTATAAGAGTTGGTTATGCCAAAGACATTGCAGCTGGAATGGTGAGTGTTTCTGCTCAATACTTAATATAATAATTAAACTTTCAAAGCATTAGCCTTATGTATATAACATCTTTCTTTCAAAGGCATATCTACACTCCATGAATGTTATCCACAGAGACCTGAACTCACACAACTGCCTGGTCAGAGAGGTGAGCAACAACTTCCATCTAATTCTGCAAAACACTTTCAAATAGAAACAAAATATAAAACCTCATGTGAAACATTATTCACATTTTTTTTCTCTGCTTGTGCAGAACCAGTCTGTAGTAGTGGCAGATTTTGGATTAGCCAGGTTGGTGATGGAGGAGAGGAATCAAAGCAGGACATCATCTCTGCAGCGACCTGCGAAGGGAACGCTGTCAGAGCTGCGCAGGATTGACCGGAGGAAGAGGTACACTGTGGTAGGAAACCCCTACTGGATGGCCCCTGAGATGATTCATGGTGAGCGTGCAAGGTTTCGAGGGTTAAAATGAATGACAGCATCTAAACTCAACAAGAGTTTATTTATAAGAGAACATATGTAGGGAGTGTATATTTGTATTTGTATTACAGTAAAGCAACCTTCAGTAGCCTAAAATACGTTTTCTTAATTTCCTATTGGAGGAGGCAGTTACCTTTTTATATCATGTGTAATCAAATAAATACAAATGACACTGGCATATTGTTTCTGATGATGTGAAAAGAAGTTTGAACATGTGGGTGTGAAGATTCATGCTGGATTTATACAATAAACGCTGCTTTCATATATAAAAATAAGATATGAGTTATGACTATTGTAAAATATGCAAACAAGGGGGTGAGGGGAGCAACATGATTTTAGTCTAACATCTTGTAGCTGATGTAACAAAGGACACTCTCCGGCACCGCTCAGTAAAGAAACGCTTCCTGTTTCCTCTGCACCTTTTAGGGAAAACCTACGATGAACGAGTGGACATCTTTTCCTTTGGTATCATGATATGTGAGGTTGGTATGAATTAAATTATTTCTAAGAATAAAGAAAAAATGTTTTGAATGAAAAATCTGAGGAATTAATACATTTAAAAATCTGCCTCATTATTAAACAAATATCAGTTTTAAAGTTGAGTATGTATGTATCTCCGTCTCTCTTCAGATAATAGGTAGAGTGAGCGCCGACCCCGACTACCTTCCCAGGACAAATGACTTTGGACTGAATGTACCTGGCTTCCTGCAGCAGTACCATCCTGCACAGTGTCCTCCTGCCTTCCTGCCGCTGGCCGTCCTCTGCTGTGACATGGATGCTGATAAACGGTACGATTGCACAAATCCACCGCAATATAACTGTGTATTTATACAATGCAAAACATGAGGTATATGTAAATATCACTTCTTTTAGATCTACTTTACATTTGGTTTCCAAACATATTCATAGAGCAGCCATGTCACCACAGGTTAAAGTCAAGCTAGCAGGTCCCTCAGTAAGGGGACAGGTTGCTTTTACAACTTTGGGGAAGTCAGTACATTGTGACTCATTTCAAGTCATTAACTGCACCCAGCTGTAGCAAAGTCCTGCTGTGGATTGATGGTGTTTTCTTGTTTCCACCACTACACACAGAATCAAATGCATTCTTAATTATTCTGCACTGCATTGCAAAACAAACAACCCCTCATCACTGCAACTCTTTGCCTTTCAGTCCTTCTTTTTCAAAGCTGGAGGAGCTGCTGGAGAACCTGCTGATGCACCTGGACATCGGTCTGCCTGTGCTGTCTGAATTAGAGCAGCTCTGCAGAGCCTTCTGGCAGAATGACAACCAGCAAAATGGCACCCACAACCAAGATATGACTCCTCTTTCTCAGGAAGAAACACAGTGTTCACAGCCGCAACGACAGAGCTCCAGCCCTAAACAGTGTTCGGACAATGAAAATAACCACACGGAGCCTGATCACTTTGCTCAGAGCCAAGACCAAAACAGTACACCTGACAACCATACGAACGGGGAGCAACACACACGAGACGACTCTGATGTGGGAGCTGGGTTGCAAGGCACAACCCACACAGATCTGTGCAAGAATGGGTCTGAAGCCTGTGAACACAGCGACGCCACAGGACAACCAAAAACCCAACATGAGCCCTCGCAGCCGCTGCAGGTCAGGAACTCAGTGCTGAGTCGTTCAAACAGGCCCAGGAGGATATGCAGAGTGCTGTGGGACAGATCTACAGAAGACAGCTCTTTTCTCTGAATGTTTACACTGAGGGCCACGACTGACCACTTCTACAAAACCCTTATGTGCCTTTTCAAACACAGGACAACTGAAAGAGCCTGGAGAGGAGCTGCATGGAGAGGACTAATAACTGGAAATCTGCAGAGACACGAGGCAGATCCACACAGATTCATGTGTGATTTTTTATATGAGAACCAGAAACAGTTTGTGTGCAGCTTGATAACAACTGCCTAGCAAATTGCACTGGCTCTGTGAGACAGTATTTATGAGGTTGCAGATAGAGCCCAGCCGATACTGGATGTAGCTGATATCAATATTGACATTTGGGAGATTTTTATTTAATTCAACTTTATATTTTCAAATATTTATTTCCTAACTTTGCAGGCAACAGCAACACACATTTTTGATAGAAAAATACATTTCTAAATTCCCCAAATTCTGTCAATGCTCTGTGGTGGTCAGACTGCAGATAACATTGTTTCTAATTGACCTCAAACCACAGGCTGTATATAGAATGGACAACACTGACGTAATGTCACCCCTTCGTTTTTGGACTCACATTTTGAAGACCGGAGTCCGGTATTGAATGTTGTCATGTTGGTTGTTTTGGACCTGAACTGACCATATTTGGATACAAAGGGAGGAGTGAGGAGGCGGGCCCTTGAACCAGAGGATGCTTCCCAATAGGTGTGAAACTCAAGTTCAGGTCTGGCCTCAACTAAACTAATCTGCCCTGAATATTCCTGTTTTTGAAGAATAAAATCTACTTAATGATTAAATTTATTTTCAGATGGACCACCAGATGACTGATAAGAAGAAATTATTTTAGCTCAGACATCAGATTTGAATATTTCAAATATTTCATGATTGAAAATGCCAATTTTTTTAATCAAAGTCAATTAGTGCCAGAGTTTTTTGGAGCCAGTATCTAGTGGTCATCTGTGGTATTGCACCTTTTTGCACTTCTGCATTGGAATCAGATTTGTCCATTTCTATATACAGTCTATGCCTCAAACGTATCTTTTGCATTTCTGTGCTTCAGTTTCTCTGTACTTATCACCCAATAATGATACTAGTATATTTGTTCTAAGCTAAAACTGTCCAGTCAACCTCTCTGTTGGGTTCTAGCTTCAACTTTGTCCAGAAGCTGTGAAACACATGTCACTTTATACTTTAAGCTACTGCGTATTGCATTATTTATCAGAATGCCTTCTGTGTATTTCTGTCCACTGTCAAACCATGTCCAGCACATTGAGCTGTGAAACTACTAAACTGTAGATAACACAATAAAGAAATATATTAATTAATCTGACTAAGTTTAAATCACTGTTTAGTCTTTAAAGATTTACTTTGATAGTGTTTTTTTTTTTTTTAAATCTACTTGATTATCAAATGCAGTCACGATCACCACATATCTTGGGTATTATGACGTTCTATGTCACATTAATAAACTTAAATAATCCAGGATAACACCAAGACTATGAACCAGATATAAACCAGTCACCTCGTGAAGATTTAACTGATGTCTCTGCAAATAAGAAACAGACAAATAAGACATTACTATTCACATTTTAATAATGTAATGAGGTGTTTTGTATTTTACACTATGTTAAGCAACACATTATAAACCCAGTCCACTGTTTCCTGTCCTGACTCTGCTCGACTTTGCTTCTTAGTACAAGAAGTAAACAAATGAAGTAAAAGGTGAAAACATAAGTGGTGAGGTATTAAAAAATACATGTGTTAAAAAGTGACTTGGACTTTGAGATAAAAGGTAGATGTATTATTGTACAGAGATCAGAGTATAAGGTGCATGCAGTAGGTGCAGTTTTAAAGTACTGCAGTGGAGTACTGCAAGCATAAGACCAATAATAATATTCTGCACAGGTTGTGTAAATACTAAAATACATTTTTGGTTTTGCAAACATTCATGTTTTAAGGTACATTTTCACCACTGGTTACTTTTTTTCCAGATATATGAGCGTGGTCCAGGGTATGGTTAGCTAAAGTAGCACTATGTAATAAATAATCCTCAAATAAATATGAATAATTTGCATAATATTCGCTCTGTTTTAACATAAAAAAACAAAAGCTAAAATATTAATTAATCAATTCTTATAACTATGAGGAGAATAAGCTGTTGGAGCAGACTACTCACCCGAGGCTCAGTTTAATGGAGCCACGCACACGCGCATACACACACCGCGCGTGTCACATTGTTGTGTGTCCGTGTTGTGTCTCTCCGTCTGATCTGGGGACAGTTTGAGAAGCGGTCGCAGCATGGAGCACATGTCCTCTCCCGTCAGATTCCGCAGCAATAAAAAAGGTACGTTTACAACATGAACACCTCCACACAGCCGGGCGGTGTTACCGATTATAATTGATACTATTAATCATTTCAGCAAGAGAAATCACTCCGCCTTTTAAAAACTACTGTGGCAGCTTGTGATATTCCTGCAGAGATTTATATTTGTGTTGGCGCCTGTCTTTGTGTTTTCATGTTGGTCTTTTTTACATCGTATTTACTGTATTTATCTATATATCGTTTGATCTATTGTCGTCATTGTTCGTATAGTGTATTTTTTTCTAGTTTACTACTTTAGTTATGTATTTTATTTTGAAATTGTATATTCACTGATATCCACAGCACAATGTAAAGTTACTATTTATTTTTTCAAAAATACCTTATTTTGAATTAGAAATTAGTGTTTTCACTATCCAACTGCATTTATTTTTACTATATTATTCAATATAATAACATATATATTTTCCCCACATTAATGCATGCTGTCATCTCTGCTCGAAAAAGCTGCAACATTGTCAGAAAAAGAGGTAGGACACGTTTGTAGAATAGTTTTTAGATGTAGTGTTTGTTAGAGCTTGTGTGTGTGTGTATGTGTGTGTTTAAGAGTTAATTCTCCAACCCCCCACATTGTTAGAGTATTAAAAGCTGGGTTAAGCCTGCTGCAAAGCATTGTGGGTAATGAGAGCTGACAGGTAGAGGGACGCCAGATGAACCCTGATCAGGCCAGCAGTGTGGTCCATGCTGCACTGCCGTCTTCGGACCAGGTCAACGATACGATGTGTTTATCTCCCAGAAAGCAGGTGGAGGCTCGTCTGTCCTCGCTGCCCGCTGTAGAGAGTGGAGTCCCTCTGTGGGGATGATATCAAACCCACAGAAAATACAGTTAACATGAATTTTAACTACTCACTGATAGATAAAAATAAGGAAAACAGCTCTACAGCCTAGCGAGTACATGCAGTCTGCCCGTCATGTCTACTGTTTGTTGTCTACTCTGTGTTGTCTCCCTCCTGCGTGGGCAGATGGATGATGTCCTTTCTAATGGCATAATGGGATCACAGGTCAGATCTAATCAGTGAAGAAAGGGTGTAGTCAACCACCGCAACAGAAGACACACGCTCTTCATGTCAGTGTATTGAGGCAGCATGGCCCCGACCAGACCGTCAGTTATTATACCTGTAGAGTTATTACAGGGGCATTTACATAAAATATAGATTTTTTTAATCGTCTTATTGGTGAAAAAGTTTTATCCCTTGTGATTTCCTCTTATTACCAGTTTAATAAACTGCAGATTGTATGGGTTCGCTTGTTAGTGGCCTGGACGTTAACAGGTAACAACATCTTCTGGTCACAGCTGGGCTAGAAGAATAAGTGGCACAGGATCATCTTTTGTGATCATTTGAGTGTCACCACTACAGAGTTTGAGTCAAATTAAAAGTACAGTCTCCTAAAATAATACACTACTAAACTAATAAATATCAAAAGCTAAAAAAATGTCAAAAGCTAAAAAAGAACAGAGAAGTTTTTTTCCCATAGACTATATATAGAATGAATGAAGCTACATTTTGAAGCCAGCCTTGAACATGTTGGTTGTTTTGGAGCCACATGTGACCATATATGGATATGAAGGGAGGAGTGAGGAGGCAGGTCTGGCCCTTGAACCTGAGAACACTGTCAGTATGAGTATGAGACTCGAGTTCAGGTCTTGTCTCATTGGTAACCAGACCTGTCGATCAATGTAACCACACCCTTACATATTCCTCTTTTTGAAGCTTAATATCGACTTAATGATGAAATGATTTTCAGATGGACCCACACATCACTGATGAGAAGAGATGACTTTAGCAAATGACATCAGAATGACTTGTGGAAAAAATGTATTGCCTGAGTAATCCAGGATTGAAAATGTCCGTTTTTGAAGTCGATTAGAGCCAGAATTTTTTGGAGCCAGCATCTAGTGGCCATCATGAGTATTGCACTTTTTTTGTTCATCTGCTTTGGCTTCATTTTGAGTCCCAGTTGTTTTGTCTATTTCTGTAAACGTTTTTTTAATGATTTAGTGCCTAATATTGAAATCAATAAACATGAACATCGCTTCAGCTTTATCTTTTATTAACAAATCACATTTTCAAGACTTTTAACTTTGCTGTCTTCTGCCCTAGCTGTCCAGTCTGTCCATCGAGGACCAGGAGGACATCCAGTTTCCTTACGCCATGAGGGATCTGCCTCCTGTCTCTCAGTCAGTCGAACAGCACCAAACACCAGGCCACCGTGGCGATGCAGAGGAAACTGTGACAGCAACAACCAACGGGAGACTCCCCAGCCTTCCTGGGACTCCCCCTCTGTCCCGTCCCATCATCTGCCACCTTGCAGGCTCTCCAACAATCCCTCCCAGACGAAACCACTTAGGATCAGACTCAGACTTTCATCCTCTGCCTCTGAGGAGGCAGCTGGCCTCTCAGGTGTCTCTAGACTCCCCACTCAGCCCGGCGTCCCGTCCACGCAGCCCCTGGGGACGCTTCGACCCCTACGACTCCCCAGAGGTCTGCTTTAAAGATTTCCTAACATTTCTTTATGATTCTGAACATGCAAAAGACCTGTTGAGTGTGCATCTCACACCCACTACAAATATCTGAGCAAATATTTGCAGCAGCTTCATGCAAACTAGTACAGAGGTCTGACATGAACTTTCACATATTAACACCTCTGTGCGGCCCTCGAAGTGTGACTTTGCTGAGCCTTGAAGCAGAGAGTGTATTGTTTCCTCCCTCCATCCTCTACCCCGGTCTTTCTCCTGATGTTTCTGGGTCAGAGGGAAGGTGAGGGCGCAGGGCCTAAGCTCATGGACGTGGGAGGATCATGGTGTAGGTCAGATTGTGATGAGTGTAGATCAGGTTACTGTGACTACAGTGTTAAGAGGTTTAAATGAGGTTGTGGCTGCACCACAGAGGATATGGACAGGATGTGTGACAGGATTCTGATATTTCAGGCTTTTTATTAAAAGAGAAAACAACAGCAGTAATATTCCAGTGTTTGTATTATATCACATATTTGAGCTTGCATGTTTTTCTTAATAAACACAATGCACATTCTGTATATTCATGCTGTTTTTCTCTTTCCTCTTTGCAGGATCAGGACAGGGAGTACGTGGGTTTTGCTACATTACCCAACCAGGTCCATAGGAAGACAGTGAAGAAAGGTTTCACATTTACACTCATGGTTGCAGGTGAGTTGAATTACGACTTGACTTTTCTCCTACAGGAGCAATTGTAATTTTTTTCATATAAATATTAAAGAAGTCAGAGTTAATAACATGACAGTGGATGACAATAGAGAAACACAGTGCTAAGTGCTGCTCTACCACAATTAGAAATATCTGTGGCTGATAAGTGGGAGTGTGGTGTTGCGTATGATAATGACTTTCATTTTTGGTAAACGTTTTGTCACTAAACATGTTACAACACTCACAGCTGCATGTGATATCTTACTCACTTTACTTTGCAGGGGAGTCTGGCCTCGGTAAATCAACACTAATCAACAGTTTGTTCCTCACGGACCTCTACAGAGACAGAAAAGTCCCAAATGCAGAAGGTGGGATTAGTTTGTGAGTGTATTTGTGTTGAAAAAATTATATTATTCGTCATAAGTGGAAGTGTGTGTTCTTGTGCATGTTTAGACCACAGACTGTATAGAAATGGACAAAGCAGCAGGGGCTCAAAAATGAAGTCAATGTGGAAGTGCTAAAAAGTGCAATACTCCCATTGGCCACTAGGTGCTGTCTCCAAAAAACTTCAATTGAAACAACTTTCAATCATGAAATACTCAGTATTATTTTTTTTCCACAAGGTATTCTGGTGTCAAGAGCTAAAACCAGTTCTTCTTATTGGTGATCTCTTGGTCCATCTGAAAAAAAACAAAAAATAAAAAAATCCTCATTAAGTAGATATTAGTCTTAAAAAAACATATTTACGAGCGTGGTTAGTTTGATCGAGACCTTTTGAACCAAACCTGAACCCAAGTCTGGGCAGTGACCTTGGGTTCAAGGCTTACACCCACCTCCTCAATCCTCCCTCCATATCCTTATATGGTCACTTCTGGCTCCAAACAACCAATATGGTGACGATCAAACACTAAACTCCTGAATTCAAAACACAGTCCAGAAACCAACAGATGACGTCACGTTGGCTTCTCCTCTCTATAAACAGTCTGTGGTTCAGACACTGTTTGCTTCTCGGTTGATTACATTCACTTACTTTGCTGATGTGTGCGTCTGCAGAACGGATCAATCAAACAGTCGACATCGTCAAACACACCGTTAGCATTGAGGAGAAAGGAATCAAACTGAGGCTCTCCATCATCGACACACCAGGGTTCGGAGATGCCGTCAACAACACAGAAAGGTGATGTCATCAACATGCTCCCGCAGCTTCGTTCTCCCCCTGCAAACTTAATCCAACTTCACTCAGACTTTTATTTTGAAATAATTCACATTGCACGTGTCTCCACCAGGATTGATGTTTTACTCACAGAGCTTTAATGTGTTTTGCCTCAGCTGGAAGTCGATAGAAGACTACATCGACCAGCAGTTTGAACAGTACTTCAGAGACGAGAGCGGGCTGAACAGAAGGAACATCCAGGACAACAGAGTCCACTGCTGCCTCTACTTCATCTCTCCCTTCGGCCACGGGTACAACAAAAGGCTTATTCTTATTCAACCTCCTCTGGGTATTTCTTGATGTGTGTGTTTCCTCCTGTCAGACTTCGACCTCTGGATGTGGAGTGCATGACGGCCTTGCATGAAAAAGTCAACATAATTCCTGTTTTGGCCAAAGCTGACAGCCTGACACAGGCAGAGGTCTACAGGAAGAAGATGAAGGTATAGTAATGCTACTGCTCTGAAGGGAGACACTTAACCCTCACATACTGCTCGGGTGAAATCTGACCTGCTTTGACAACAGTAAATACATCCTTTTATATGTCATTTTCTTTCAGCCTAAAATTTGATGACTTTTCCTAAAATGACCCAAAATACACAAATTCCTGAAACTATAAAACTGTACATGCCATAACTGTGAGTGTTTTTATTCAACAGTGGCATAGACTGTATATAAAGTGGACACACACTGCTCTCTGAAACATAAATTATGGAGTAATCATCCATTTATTATAGACATTAATAGACATTAATTCTTAACAGTTAGGAAAATTTGATAAAGACATTTTTTATGAGTACACTGTGAAGGCATCAAATATGAACAGTATGTAAGAATTAAGTTGGGGGCTGTGCTTGTTGCTTTGACTTGCATGTTCACAGTGACAACGTGCTTATCATTAGCTGAACAAACTGAATATTAACTTGACTATTTTCAATAAATTAGGAGATAGAATTACTAAAGTCCTTCCTGAGGGGGAGGCATGGCTGTGTGCACCATATTTCATGACTAGGTGTTAGAATATTTCATTCAAAACCACAAAAACACTTCTCATGGTTTCCATAATGACGTGTTTTACTGAAATTTGTCAGACTTTCTTTTCTGTTTTGGGAGAGTTGTGACATTTATTTTATTTTTATTTTTCTCTCTCTCCTCCTCAAACTTTACTTTTTCACGTTGTTTCAGATCAGAGAGGAGATCAAGCAGTTTGGGATAAACATCTACCAGTTTCCTGAGTGTGATTCAGATGAGGACGATGATGACTTCAAGACTCAGGAACAGATACTAAAGGTATTGACTTGTCATGGTTGGAAGGTGCCGTCTCATCTGCATTCAGACTGATGGTTTATCCTTTTGGCTCCTCTTTGCAGGACAGCATCCCGTTTGCAGTAATTGGGAGTAACGTGCAGATGGAGAGTAAAGGTCGCAAGTTCAGAGGTCGCGTTTATCCCTGGGGTGTGGTCGAAGGTATTACACGCAAACACACAGCCAACAGTTTATATTACTTTTTTTTTGTATATGTTTGTTTTTAGTTATGTGTGATATGTTTACACACACTGCAAACCTATCATGATGTTTGATGAGTAGATAGTTTCAGTTCACTGTTACTTTGTTGCTGTTGTGTTGTCAGTGGAGAACCCGGCTCACTCTGACTTCTTGCTGCTGAGGAACATGCTGGTGAGGACTCACATGCAGGATCTGAAGGACGTGACGCGGGAGACGCACTACGAAAACTACAGAGCTCAGTGCATCCAGAACATGACGCGCATGGTGGTGCAGGAGAGGAAACGCAGGTGGGTGGAGGCAGGAGTTTGACTGATTCATTGATTCCTCAAGTTACATTTTTATGAAGATTTTGTGAGATTTTAAAGTTACTGCGCTGCACACTGTCAGATATTCTCTGTGACAACTGAGATACAAAGTATTTTTATTTGAATGTGTGTATGTGTGAATTTTAGTTTGCGTGAGAAGCATCGCGAGGGAAGCGAGGCAGATTTCCCCCTGCCACTGGCCGCCGTTGACACGGAGAAAGAAAGACTCATCTTTGAGAAGGATGAAGAGGTGTGTTTGTCTTCCTCACTCAGTCACTCATTCACCCACTCCCAGAGGTAAACAAAACTCCTTCATTTATCCGTCTCTGTAGCTGAAGAGGATGCAGGAGGTGCTGGAGAGGATTCAGGAGCAGATGCAGCACAGCCAGAAAGGTGACTGCTGATCCTCCCCGTGGTTTCCCCTGAGAGAGGAGACAAACGAGGACGGATTACAGGGGACGATCGTGAAGACAATCACAGGGCCTGTTTCTGGACAACTTACATGAGAATTGCTGGAATCGTAACTTTCCAAAGATTTCACTGTGTCGACACAAAAGAGGAGGTTACAGGCAGCGGTAGGGTCCCCACTTCTTGCTGACCTGAACGCCAAGCAAGCTGATTGGCCGATTTGGAACACACTAAGGCCCAATCTCAATTCTCCCCCTTGGCCCTTCGCCTTCGCCCTTCCCCTCGGTTTTGCGCGTGCACGACAGACGAGGGTTGTCCCAATCATCATCAATAGCGAGGGGAAGGGGGAAGGCGAAGGGGGAACATGACTATTCAAAAGGAGCGTATTCACAGCGCCCCTTGGAGCAAAGGGGTAGGCATGGTTTTTAACAAAACAACAAGGAAGCATGGCACCGAAAAAAGTCCCCCACAAAAGTAAGCACTCTGCACACAAGAATGTATCCAAAAAATAAAACCTGTTCTGTACTATGATTAGAAATAGCCTACATTTACCGACGATGGCGTTTTTTTCGCTGTCCGACATATAGCTATCGCTAATCGTAACTCTTTACGGCTCCGCACAATTCTTCGCCTTGACGAAGAAAGGCGAACGAATAACGTCCAAAAAAGACAGCAGCAAGTTGCACTTCTGAAGGCATGACGACCTGCTAACTACAGAAATGAGCAGAAAGGAGTCCTTAGCAACGGACGCTACAAGATAACGTCATATTTATGAGAC
>OOFC01029416.1:0-12148 GCA_900323345.1 Pseudochromis fuscus | reverse complement strand
TTTTAAAAGCTAGCAAGCTCCGTGCCGCCGATACATTTAGCGTCGTCACATCAGACCTGGTCAGAGTGGACCACGTGAAACTGTTCAAATAAATTCAATAGCGGCTTATAGACAGCTGCGCTCAATAGTCCGGAAAATACGGTACATGTTTACATCCTCACTTTAACCTACAAGGAGAGCATGTTTGATTTTGAAAGGGTTCTGCCTATTGTAAGTCAAGAAAACCACATGTAACACAAAACCTCCACAGAACAGCAGCTACAACTGCTAATGAAATTGTGGAGAATCACTTTGTGTGTTACTTTAAATGATCCAGTTAAGATAATAAATACGTCAGCATTTACGTAGCACTTCCTTACCTCTGTTGCTTAGCTAATGTAGGTAATATCACAATTTAAAATCCGATTTTACACTTTAAAATAAAGGCATGAAAATTATCTCCTGACTTTATGTGATTCTGTAGTGTTGAGATATTACTCTAAGTGGAATAATAGTAATAATTTCCTTCAGTAACATCCATTGCTTTCATGCTGTGTGTCCTGTCAACGCTCACCTGTGGTTCCACATCCAGCAGAGCAACTTTGCCCTGGTCGTGGATCTTCTGGATGGTTTCAATTTTGGTGCCGAACATGAACCCCTGGAAGCTGCCGTACTCCAGGAGCTCATTTCCAGAGATGCACTTGGTCATTGCTTCATTGGAGATGAAAAAATATTCCTGTCCATTCTCCTCATCCTTACGCTGAGGTCTGGTGGTGTCTGCGCAGGTTGAAAGTGAAAGAGTTAGCCTCACGGACAGTTCGGTAAACTTACTAAGGAAACACTGCTGATCGACTTACGTGGTGCTGGATAAGAAAATTTCTCAGCGTATCTTGTCAGCAGTGCATTTTTGATATGGCTCCTTCCTACACCGGGCGCACCTGAAGAGAGAACAATGTTTAAAGTAACAAAACAGTTGATCCAAACATCAACTTTAATGCTGGTTTGCAGAGAATAAAAAAGGCATTAGGTACACTGCCATCAGCTTTGGTTAAATATGAAAGTGTTTCAGATAAACCTGGGGAAGAAATTGACCAACACCCAGGATTTAGGGTATAAAAAATAATATTAAAATCCCAGAAATAATACTGACCTGTTATAAAATGTTTTAAGAAGACAGTGTTGCTATCATCTAGCATCAGTACAGGTTTGTTCTCTCTCTTTCTAGCTTTAGGTTGTATTAGCTTTCTGTACATTTGCAAGGTGTGTAACCATTAAACTACTATACACATGAGATATATCATGTGTCATAAAGAAACAACGCTTGTAAACTTACCAATAAGCACCAGTGTTTTTCTTTTAAAAGCAGGGAGCCGAACAACTTCCTCATAAGAAATCACATCCAGCTGGTCAAAAACTGCAAAAGAAGGGATATGTTTATGGTAAAGTGAAACCAAAGAACATGAATGACGCTTGGTATTACACTCACTGGAGCTGTGTTTAGCGAGGTACTTGTCTTTGCACTTCTTTTTCTTTCCAAACGGGCTGCACGACTGGCTGCCCTCTCTGGCCTTGCTTTTGCTGGCCACCCTCCTGCAGGGAAAACAGGTATTAAGGTTAAGCTGAGAACATTTGGTGCAGGTCTGAGCTGTTCTGTACTGTTCTGATTGTAAGTCTGCAGGATGAATCATCAGATATATGTGAAGGAGCTGTTAACCATTCTTGGAGCTCTGGGGAGGGTATCAGTCCAGCAAAGTCAGCAGCACTGCTCTCCACTCTGCCCTGCCACCAGTTTGGATCCTGCTTGTTGATGATCTGAATGATGTCACCGGTTTGAAACTTCAGCCCTGCCTCCTTGCAGGGGATGAGTTCATCCTTGATGGGCTCGTAGTCGAACTGGGCCCTCATGTACATCTGTGGACCAAGAGATATTGTGTTCAACAATCTGTCATCACCTACCACAGGACACAGTTTCTAATATCCACTGTTTTGTTGTTGCTGGGAACAAACCTCCGACTAAACCTTTGACTTACATAAAAGATAAGAGACAAAATTTTCTATAGTTTTCATTCAATCTGTTCCAAAGTCACTACCTCGTGCTACATCTGCTGCATCAATGTAATTCTTTTGAAATGTTAGAAATACTGCCCCCTCAAACCTTGAATGAAAATATTCCAGTTTGTTTGTCTCCAAGTGTTTAAATTAAAAAGAAGAACCTTGAGATGAGAAGTTACTGCAAACTGTCTGCACGACATATTACTGCAATGCAGAGAGAAAGTTATGAACTATACAATATTAACAAATACTGGACTTCCTGGCATCCTTCACAATGCATTGTGGGACTTCAAACACATATATTTAGATTCTAATCATGTTAATTGTGAAAAATATACAATTTCATGATATGATCTTGGACAGCTCAAGGTCTGTTTGTGCGAACCACTAACTGGAGACCTATTACCATCCTAAGCATTCACATCACAGATTAGGAGTCTGACTAATTAACTACAAACCTTGAGTCAACTGTCAAAGATCACGGCTCATAAATTCTCCTCAGGGTGAAATTTTACTATTGTTAGTTGAATTCATGAACATTTGTGGCTTTCCTACGATACTCCAGTGGAGGTTCTACACAACCAGAACTGATACCCCCAATTTGTACAAAATGTGGGTGCACTGGAGTGTCCTGGGTCACCACAAATGATGCAAAGCATATTAATTAAGCTTACATGTTAATGGACTACAAGCTTTAAGGTAGACTGCCATCACTGACCACAGCAAAGGCAGAAGTCGACACTACGTGAGTCGATGCTACGTGCTAAGTGAGATTTTCTCTATGTGGTCATAGCTATCACAGGCTATTCTACTGCAGTGTGTTAGTAAATCAAAGGCGGCCATTTTTATGCCACACGAGGCACATGAATGGCTGCTGAAGAAACATGTTGTGGCCAGTAGATGGCACAATGAAACACACTGCCAACGTGTTTCAAGCCAAACTAGAGAAAACTAAAGTGAGTGATGTTTTTTATCAATTAATTTTATAGTCACCTTGGTTGTTCATTGACTAATAGAAGATTCAACCTAAACAAAATCATTTTAAACATGTAAGTTGTAGAAGAAAAGAGCGGTGGAGAAAATAATCAAGCTCCTCGTTGACCAATCAGAACGGAAAGCTGTTTTTTTTTTTGGTGCAATTTTACAAAAAGGCATTTGGAGTAAGTAAATATGAAACACAACATTCACTCAGAGCAAAAGCATCGTGCATATTCTGCTGGTTATGTCATTACCTCACAGGCTCGAGATCGTCCCTGCATGTTGGGAATGATCTTCATTGTGACTACTCCATTGGTTTCTTTCTGCAGGGAGAGGAAACAGTTTCACCCACATATTAGTCCGTGTTATTTGAAAAACAATAAAAATATAGCAGTGGTAATAGCACCAAAACTAACTGTGAGAAGTTGTGAGGTATGAACTTACCAGGATCTTTTGTAGCTGATCTACAGATTGGTTTGACACACTTTTTCCATTGATTTCTGCTATTTCATCACCTTCTTGTAATGACCCTTGAGGAAGAAACCAGGTTAAGTGGAATGAATCCAGATATGTAGAAGTGTCTTCTCAGCATTCAGGGGGTCACTAACAACCAAGTCAGACCCATCTGTGATTTACCTTGTCTGTGGATCATCCCCCCGTGTAATATTCTGGCCACGGTGCAGCGCTGTTTGTCGTTGAGTTTCAGAGTGACCCCCTGCGGACAGAGACCACAGCCAATCAGGAGGAATCAGCAACTCAAATTTTACTTTATAAGACTTGTTCAGAGGCAGACAACATACCATCGGTTCTGAGGGATTCTTTTCAAAGGCTACTTCTTTCATCCTCGTCATCTCTGCACCGTTCATGTGTCTGGCACTACCATTGGTGTAGACCTCTGCACCCTTAGTCTCATAGGTTTGCATAGCTGCCTGTTAAAATACACAAGAAAAAAAATTATCAATAAGGTGAGCTTGAATGTGCTCAAAACAAACATAAAACTTCCACTCTGCAAGCAATTTAATTCTGATTATTGGTCAGATTATTATCTCACTTGCATTTCCAATAACTGCGGCGAACGCTTTCTGCTCAACAGTTATGTTTCATTTGCAGTTTCAACATATGTTCAAGGTTGAAAATTAACCCGGGCGTTATAACACCTCATTAACCACGTCCAGTCATCTGGTCCGCCGGGTTTCATGTGGTCATGGATACCACGAGGTGATCACCGTGGACAAAAGCAGACATTGTAAGAAAACCTAATTCTCCTTCTTCATGTTGTGCTTTCAGACCAAAAATGATCCCAAACAAGAGTCTGAAAGCAGGAAATCCTTATCAGTGTCCACATCACACACATGTCTAAAGCCACAAGAGAAAGAGCTCTCACCCTGAGGAATCACATCTAAAGTATCAGGAACAAGATAAGATCGTCTGTAACGACTCCTGGGGAGTAAAGTGCTATCCCGTGGACCGCACACAACAATCAAGGTTTATAAATTGGTCACAAAACTAACATCAGAGACACGATCGCCTACATCAGCACAAAGCTTCCGCATAAAAACTGTCACATCAGCACTGCTTCAGCAAAAGTATATTATCTATCTTCCAGCACCAGCACTACAATAAACCAATAAATATCATTATCGCCCTCCTCCTCCTCCTCCTCGCCTATAACCTCAGCTGTACAATAATGTGCATGAAGGCAGAAATTCTACAGCATCTCTTAGTTATTAATATATGTTTTTGTTAAGTGTTGTCGTGCTGAATCTACAGATGACTGGAAGCAGGAGTTGCGACACTCAACTGGTTGTTTTTCTGTGCAACGTGATAGTTATTTACCAGACTTGTTCTGTTCAATGTGCAGCGCCGAGCAGATCAGATTACATCCTCTGAGGAAAGGAGGCTGCACAGTAATAAAAAATCCTGGAACACCACACACTGATTTTGTACTTTTCAGATATCAGTTTCTCGCTCCTGGAGCTGCTCCACAAACAGGAAATTCATTTTGTAAATCCACATGTTCGACTACCTGCAAACTGCTTTGAAGAAAGAGCATTAAAGTGCTAGAAATTGGACTAGGATGATTACATAATTAGAATAATTGTCCCTCCCTTATTTGCAGTAACTATTACCGAAATAACTCTTAAACACAGACTCACAAATGCTGAGTTTATCTTGAAGCGTCGTGACATTTTCTTCTCCCTCTCACAAAACGCTGACCCTCAGTGCAAAGCAAGGAGGAAACTGAAGGTTAAATCTATCTGAATGTCAAATATATACTCACTGCTTTATCTGCACAACACTGATAGAATCACAAGTCTCTCTCTTTTCAATCAAAGTATCTTCCTGTTAGATATTTGCATGATTGGATTTGAATTAGCACTAAAAGGCTTTTTAATTTAAAGTGTCTCTTTAGGATGTTGTCAGTGAGCTCTGTCACCTCCACCACTAAAGAGATAAACATACAAGTAACGGGATTCATCTGGTTCATCAATGTCTTACAATAACTGCTTTTTACAGTAAGTGGTGGAGGGAAGGATGGGGGGAGGGGGGTATCAGGAAGTCCTGTCAGGGTCTTGAATGCCAGTTTTTGGGTGTGGTGGAGCAACAGGATAAACACTCAAAGCAGGACATCTCCTCTCCAGATGGGTTTAGATTAAGTAGATCAAACAGACAGTGGTGGGTACATTTCAGAAAGCTCTCCCTGGATAAATCAGAAAAATACACACCAGTTGTTCTGTTTGCTTTTCTATGTACACGACTGATCTAATGCGACAGATTTCTTTCTCTTGCCTTTTTAAGTCAAGCAACATTAATTATTAATCTCCTCTCCCGATGTAGGATTTAGGGTGGATCTCCTCTGTGTCCTATTGATCTCTTGAAGGAACACAGCAGATCAATATTTGACCTTTATGGGGACACATTGAGCTTATCAGAAAAACTCCTTCCACAGCTTCAGTTCCTTTGAATGCAGGCTGGAAACATTTTGGACAGATTATACTGAAGTAGCCAGAAGGGCTGTTCATGTTGATGTCTCTCATCTGCCTGGAGCCTGTCTTGCCTGGACTTGTATGAGTCTCAGGATTTGTGCTTTTGCTTCTTTTCAAGGCTGAAGTAGTGACAGTGAGGGTAAAAAAAACAAGTTTAAACGGGTGAGTGATTGTCAATGTAGGGGAGTGCATAGCTCTGAAGCCTGAAGTACCTGTAGTGCTGTTCAAACAAAACACGTACAGAGCAGAACACTCAGTTTACTCTAAAATCAAGACAAAGAGTCCATAAGATTACATTAATTACCAATCATATCCTTTACACACCAGCTTCCACGGTGAGATAACGGCCCACGTGACGACACTGATTTCACAAATCAGCACCGAGCAGAAGATTACGTTGGAGCTCAAGGCTGTTGAACTTCAAACTGCTGATGTCAGGAGAGGAGTTTCCTCCCTTCCCCATTTCCCTCAGTAGCTCTCAGTGCTGACTTTTCACATTCGGACAAGACGTTCAGCACAAAGAGTCCCCACACACACACACACCTCCCCACTTCTTATCACTGGCTGCCAAATGCAGGCCTAGTTCAGCTTCACCCTACCTGTCCTCTTTCCAAATCCTCCACAAGGGTTTAACTTTGTGGTCATTCTTGCAAGTGTTTCCCACCATAAAGGAAAATTCAGATGTTTCACAACCTAATCCAGCCTCAGGGGTAAAATGTAAACAAGTTCAAGCATAAGTCTGGTACAGTGAGGGGGGGGTCAACAACCTGTCTGCTGGCCTCAGCTGCCTGTTGACATTAATTCCACAGCAGAGGCCCAGCTGTAGGCAAAGATACACAGCACTGGACACCAATAAATATTATATATCTGTACATCTATTGCATTGCTGATGTTACTTCACTGCCACGTGCTTCATATAGGGTTATTATTAATATATGACCGTCTATAACAGCCAGCTTCCACTGCCTTTGTCTTATGATTACAGCTATAAATATAGACCTAATGTCACGTGACAGTATGGGGTGTTAAATTACTTTCATATGCAGTTTTGGTGGGAAATGCAGAAGTGAAATTTGCCAATGCAGTGTCTGCTGGATTCAAACCAAGGCTGAGTAATACTGAGCAATGCAGAGGTTGCTATAACACAGACCAGCTGATTTCACAATACACATCCAAATGTCGAGTCCTTTCGTTGGGACATCAACAACACAATCAGCTGCTGTCATAGGAAAACACGAACAAACAACGGTCATGTGCAGCGTAGCGGCTGCTTCCTGGAAGCAAACACTGAAATCTGAGGGGTCCTAAAAAAACAAAAACAAATAGGGTTTAAAAAAAACACACACACACACAGCTTACCTTGTCAGACTTTGGTTTGTTTTGAAGGAGCTGCTCCAGGTAGAGATCGGAGAGGGCTGTCCGCACGCTGTTCACGGGCTCCAGTATGACAGCAGGTTCGTTTTTATTGGATTTTAACGTCATGTTTGCTGGCAGCTAGAAAAAAAAATTGCCGTGAACCCGACGTGCCCCCCGATCAAGGTCCGCAAACAGGGCCGGACACGAAACACAGGCAAGGAGAGGAGAGTGCTGATAAGGAGTCCTGACAGGGTGATAAGTCACTCTCCAAGACAAAAGTCCAAGGTCCGGATCAGCAGCAGGTGAGATAACTACTGCGGGGACACCGCTGACAAAGCAAGTAAACATGCAGCTGACTGCTGCTGTGTTTCAGAGGGGCAGGCTCACGCTGCGTTCACGTGCACCCCGCGAGCTCCAAAATCACAGTATTCCAGTTGTTCATTTAACTGTGAGGGGAACCAAAAACACAACAGGCCACGATTTAACACACTTCTTTTGATTAAGTTTCCTATCAATTCATATACATTTATACAGCATCGGTGATAATTTCACATCCATCCACTAATATTACATTTTCAAAATAATTCTCAGATTATTTCTTATTAAATTAAATGATTAAATGTTTCTGAACAAACTATACCAGTGGTTCTCAAAGAAATCCAAGAAACAACAGAAATGGTATCTATTAGTGTTAAATGTAAATGCAAATTTAAAATATAATAATTGTACTTAAAATGATAAAATATACCATTCAACTACAACATACAGTATGTCATTAGTCCTGTTTTCTTTGTCTTTACATGAGATCAATTACAGATTGTCCAATTTATAAAACTAATTGCCCTCAAAATATATAACACTAATTGAGCTGAATTTAATACAATTAAGTTAATTTCATTAAATTGAGTTTGTAGCCCTGCTCTGCACACAAACAAGTTGAATTCAATCAAATTATTTAGCTGGAATCAACTCTGAGTTTAAAAAGTGTTAAGTTAATTTTGTAGTTAAGTTCTACAGTGTAGTCCAAATCATACAACTAAATGCAATTAGAAATGTAATTACAAATTAATTAGAAATGATTTTTCGTTTACATAACAGTTAACGGTCCACTTGCACGGACATGGACACTGCACACAAAAAAATCCTACATGTCAGGCGGTACCTGAATGCAGCACTACCGCAGCGTTTTTAGCAGGACTGCCCTCTCTGGCTACAAGGAAGCAGAAGTAACGACGTACAGATGACGCCGTCCTGGTACAGCAAAGATGTCTGTCAGTACACTGTGCACCCAGCTGCAGTGTGACTGTGTCGGTGCTGATTTAAAAACATAATGACAACAAACAAAGGCAGAGTAATCTGATTACATCACTACTAACGTTGAGTAAATAACAGCATTAAAACAATGAGTTGAAACATACAATCAACAGACTATGTATATGGACCACCTCTTCTCCCATTATACTATCTTCCTTACTATTAAGTAACTATAATTACTCTCTTTTACTAATAATAATATTTGGGATGTAGTACATATATTCTAATGATGAAACATTAAAAACCATGGATACACTTTTTTTTTTTTTTTTTTTTTTTTACAAAAAGACCTGTTTTTTATGTGAATGGGGGCATATTTAAATATAAAAATCTGGGTATTTCACAATCTTTTTTTCATCCCTCTCCTTGTATACCCCAGGTTGAATATTTACAACACAACAAAAGAACATTTTTCTCTTTGATCAATGGCATGTCCAATACTGAGAGTGCCTAATGGTCTATTGCCTGATGAGAGGGAGTATCCAGTACATGATTTATGGCTGGTACACACCAAAGGCTTTTTTTTTGTATTTTAACTTTGATTGTGCGTACAAATCCTGTATCCATGTGGTTTTCTATCAGAGCCCCACTGCAGGCTGTGCTGCACTGACAGCTGAGCCCCTCTGCTCTTCACCGTGAAGTACACTCACACAGACTGGTGATCTGGGGGGCATGGAAAAAAGCTATTCAGCCAACTAATAAGAGTAAGCTCCCTGGTAAACTGCCAGTTTCTACAGGAAACTCCAGAGGGAGCCATCAAGCAGGTTTGTATCAGCCACCCAACACTAACATGACCCAGAACAGTGTCAGCAAGATAAGTTTGGGCTTAATCTCTCTCTCATTCAAACAGCCACTACATCCACACAAAAGCTTTCCTGTCACACTAACACATTTCTAAATTAACTTAATCTTAATGAGTTGAAGCAAGTAATTTAATTTTTAAATGCCACTAATTGAGCAGAATTTAGTAAATTAAACATAATTAACCTAAATTTATTTAGCTAATTTAAATTGAGTTTGTTCTGATCTACTGGTTAAATTAAATTATATTAAATTAAGTTCAATTTATTCAAATTATTTAAGCGTAATTAATGCTGTAAATTGAGTTTAAGATTTATTTAGTAATTTTGTAGTTTAGTTTTACGTTGTTGTAAAGTAATTACATTTTGATTTAATTAAATTACAGTTTTTTACAATCACTTCAATGCTAACCTCAGAAGTTTTTGCTCAACTTTCAAAACTCTAGATGCAACACTCATAACGGTCAGCACTTGTAACACAGCCAGCTATTTGTTCAAAACCTTGCATTGTGTTTGAAAACTCTCACTTCTGAATTTTTGATTCAAATGACTCACCTTTTCTGAAATACTACTTTAGATCACCCGCACACAAGATACCAATAGTTTCAGTGCTAAGTTTTTCTTTCAATCAATTACATTACTGCAAAAAACACTTGATATGTTTCAATAAGGTTATTTTTTTGGTTTTAAACAATAGGGACAGATGAAATACAGTAGTTTATTTAAAGAATGACAAAGAAAGTAGCCAAATGCCAAAAAAAACCCCATAAAAGTGAAACAAAACATTTTGATCAACTGCTGTAAAAAAAATTGTAACAGTTGTAAACAAAAATACTGTAACATTGTTATTTGCCTCAACTCTCTCATCTGGAGTTGGCCAGAGGTTCTTGTTGACATCATAGTGGATATTTCCCTGCGTCAGGCATCAGGGGAAAAATCTCTTGGCATGATGAATCCAGGCCTGATATTGGTCTGCTGCTATTTCATCACATGCACCATCCATGGCCTGGAGGAGGGTGGCACCTTCATGAAGGTGATGATCAGAGATTTTCCACCACCATGCTGAGAAGAATTCCTCTATCAGGTTGAGAAAAGGAGCAAATATAATGCCATGAACTGTGGCATTACAGTTACTTATCATTTTGAGTAGTTGTGTCCATTGGTAGTTAGATACCTTAAATGACATGAAAAGACAGTCATATCATATGCAATGTATGTATTTCATTTAGCAATACTTTGATGTTAAGTTGTGTCATTTTGAACAAGTTATTTAAGTTCAGTGAACAAATTAAGTGTAATGTGTAATGTATCCAAGCAATTGATGAAAATGTTTAGAGTTTTGAAAAACTGTCTATTTGTATAATCTGTAGTGAGATTTGTAGTTGTGAAAGTTGAGCAGAAACTTCTGAGGTTAGTATCTTAGTGACTATAAAAAACTGTAAAATGATCCATTGTTCAGGGACAGTGGGAGGGGTCCAGGATCTGGAGACCAGGAGTGGGCAAACAACCTGAACCTGTATTTTCAACAGGTCTGGTTCTGCCCCCACCCACTCCCCTATACACCACATCACAGACTTGTTGGCCTCTCATCCACACCCTCTCTGTCTCACCTCCTCCTCCATCCCCAGGACGTTGGAGACATCAGCTGTACCCTCCTCACACCGTTCATCTCCACGTCCCTTCACACTCTCTCCAACCCCCAAGGCTTTTCATGTGGCTGACCTGGTGGACCTGACAGACTCACCAGGTTGGCCTCGCGGCTGGGTGCTGTACTATCATCACTCATGGATGACTCTTGTCCAATCAAATTGCTTGGTTGGAAATAACTGTTGTATAATAAGTTATAAATGACTAGTATTTTAATTTAGGGCAAAGAAAATACTTAAGTTAGAAAACAAAAACTTTGAGTTGGATGGTCTGAATTAGCTTCCTCTGACTCAAGACAGGTTAATTAATAACACTTAATGTAGGAACTTTAGATCCCTAAACAATGATTCATTTTATAGTTTTTTACAATCACTTTGATACTAACCTCAGAGGTTTCTGCTCAACCTTCACAACTCCAGACACAAACCTCACTACAGATGATCCAAATAGACAGTTTTTCAAAACTCTAAACACTTTCATCAATTGCTTGGATACATTACACATTACATTTAATTTGTTCACTGAACTTAAATCTCTTGTTCAAAATGACACTTAACATCAAAACGACAACTTAACATGAAAGTATTTCTAAATGGAATACATACAGTACATATGATATGACTGTCTTTTCATGTCATTTAAGGCATCTAACTACCAATGAATACAACTACTCCAAATGATAAGTAACTGTACTGTTGGTAAAAATAAATAAATAAATAAAAATAAAAATGGTATGGTTCCTAATGCACAGATTTATGAATAATGATGAACAAGTGGTACTTTTTGCCCAGATTTCCTGTGGATAGTAATGCCGACCCCTGATTGACTCCATTTACTGATGATTGATTTCACATTGTAGTAAGAGTATAGGTAAGGGTTTGCATCCATGTTCTTCACCCAGTCACAGCATGGAGCAGTCAGCACTCAGGAGATAATAATTAGAGTTACAGTATTGTTCTTGTTGTTGTTGCTGCTTTAGTTTTTCTACAGAGTCTTTGTAAGTCCATGGAGTAATTTTTATTTTTTGTCTTCTAT